>JAUUDY010586805.1:0-10225 GCA_032361765.1 Panulirus inflatus | reverse complement strand
TAGCGAGTTCCGACGTGTTTAGGTTCTCACCAACAAATCAGTCACATATTTCTTTAAATATCACTAAGTATGGCTGTAACATTGGAACTTTTAAAAACTAAATTTTTTGCAATAGGCTTATGGCTAGACTATAAAACACTATCCTGTTACATATTTATTTTAAGAGAACTAATGAGGAAATCTACAAATCTCTCTACATCCAGACTGAGGAAGGCTTGAGAACAACAAAGTATATTATGTATGAGGAAGATCTTAAGTGTTGCTAGAGCAACAACATGAAGAAAATGCTAGGCTGCCCCTTCTGCTGACGTCATGTACGAGAAGTGAGATCCCAGTAACGTTCATTTATTTTTGTAGTTGGAATTAATGGCCGTCCAACAGCTAAATGTCATTTAACCCACTGAGCACTACTATACTTTTCTCAAGCACGAAGATACGATTTTATAGTACGATGACATGACCCTTGACCCCACCCTGCAATAAGCCAGAGTTCGTAATATTATTTAGACAATGTCAAGAACAGGTTGACAATCATGGAGGAGTTCGTTGTGGACTTACGATTCTGGGCGACTTGTTCGTCATATATCCTGCGTTGCCTCGCTCCTCGTTCGCCAGCCAGTGGCTTCTGTAGTTTGCTGGAAATGTACTTGCTTGACTGAGGCTATGTGGCTCTGTTGATTATGGCGTGTCTCTGAATGCAGGGGTGGGCTATCCATCCCGCTGGGTACACCAGGGCGTTGGGTCCTAAATAGAGGAACATAAAATCTCTCAATTTCAAGTACATCATAGGCAAAACTGATTAAAAAAAATGTCATAAACGACGCTCAATGAACCACAGCAAAACTTCATATCACAAGTGAGAGCGGTGCGTGAATATCTCTAATTTAAGAAATTACTTAACAGCTATGCAGATGTTTTTTGCTAGTACATCCTTTTACAATGCAAGGAGAGAATCAGTAGCGGCGGCACATGGGGGCTGAAGCACCCAATTTTGAGGAGCAGGGGGGGGAGGGGGGTTCAGCCCCTTGCCCATTTTGTTTAGACTTCCTTTTATAAAACTATAGTATGATGCATCGTCGCCTTCAGATCATTGGCTTTTGCTCCTCTATTTTTACAAGCTGCCGCTGTCTCTGATATAAAGGTATATATCTTAACTACTGTTGTGAGTCACAACTGTTGAGAAAACTGATAGATTACCTGGAGGAGAAAATTCGATAACAGTTGATAGGATGTTCAGTAACTGCGTGTCAGGGAGAGAATCTGTCCACATGGCGCAAGGGTAAATGCAAGTGAGAATACAGGAGGAAATAATAACTAATACCATGAGGAAGTAGTTACAGTGAGGAGTGGCGCATCTGTAGTTATCAGAGGAAGGGAAAGGGGCAGACGGGGAAGGTTATGGAAGAGGCTTTGGGGTAACGGCGCCTTTTAAAACTCAGTAAGGTGAGGCACACATGCCGTCAACAGGAAGAACCAGGGAATATGAGACGATAACATCAACACTGGAATAATCAAAGGGTCTTGGCTGTCAATTAGCAAGAAGCTGGTTATAGTGCATTATATATGAGAGTAAGTGATTAGTTCTTGACCCTGCCTCGCTTAGGTGGAAGAGACAATTGTGTATATCATTAATAATAATAATAATAATAATAATAATTATAATAATAATAATAATAATAATAATGAAAGTGATAGGTGATGACTGATACAGAAATATGCAATTATCACAGTTCAATACTCAAGAGTAACAAAATCAGTATTATAGAGAATTGTGAGAATAATGCGGTCTTCAGAAACAGACTGGTATAAGCAGACCCGACAGTATGATGACGTCCATACCAGCTGATATAATGTTATATATGTTGGTACTGACCTTATCTCATGATGGTCTGCTCTCTGAGCTGCTAAGATGGAAGCCTAGTTTCTTAAATGGCCAGTTTGGATAGCCATTATTTACTTATCGACGTTAATAAAACCCGAGGTCTGTGAGTCGAAAATTTCTGGATACACAATCTCTTCAAAACTAATTTCTTATATGTAACACATTCTGATATCAGTCCACTGGGTGGTTCTCGAATGGCCTTAATGGTACAGTTGAAGCGTCTTCTGAAGATCCAAGCTTCTATATTGAGTTAACTGAACTTCTTTCATAAATATGCAAGCATAACATGGTGACCTCACTGGCATAACACATTACATGCTAAGAGTGACAGACACCTAGCTTCATCATTGGCCCAGGATAGCATCATTAGGTTAAAAAAGAAAGTGACGTAACACAAATCAAATACCCATGAAAAACACCGGTAGCTTACCATTACCATAAACTGCGCGAATACCGAAGACCCAAGGGAATATGCATGCAACCAGATCTCTCTCCGTGGTGGACATCCCTGTAGCCTTCAGCATCTCATATAGCTAGATTCTCTTAATTCAGGTACCATAAAAGTTGCTCTTCTCTTCCCGTCTCCTCTCAATCAGGTCTTTGTGCTTCTTTGGGTGCAGACCAAATCTGAGAGATAATTCAGGTTTGGTTTGACATATGTCGTGAATAATTTTACGAACGTAGACTTGTCTTTGTTTCAAAACGATTCTCATGATTGCTTGCAAAGTTTGCCTTTTCACAATTATCCTAATGTATAATCCTGGTATTAAATTCGCACGCAGATTCATGAAATTCGTGTCCCATTGAGTAATAATCACCAAGACCTTCCTTCACTTTGTCCCATCCTCATTTCCATTCACTTAGTTAGACTGAATCTCACAGTCCATTCAACCAGCAAACTTTTGGAGTTTGTCCAGGTTCCCGTCAGCTGATGCAGTCATCATTCTTATTCCTCCCATGACCTGGGCATCGTCTGCTAACTTGTTTACATACGATTCTAGTCTACAAAGACATTCACGTCTCTCAAAATCATCCATTTTTTGTCCTCTCTTTCTATGCCTGTAATTCATTCCTCTTTCTCTCTCGTGTAACACCTACCTAACCTTACCTTGAAAGCCATAGCTTGCTACATGTTTTCACACCAGGTACATGAACTTCGTAGGCTTCATGTGTGAGTGAAAAAAAATATTGTATCGTTATATACATACACAAATATAATATTGTACGGCAAAAATATCGTAATTTAATAAATATATCTAATAACCCAAAGCATCTTGCATACATTGCTTAGTTGTTTAATAAGTGCATTTACGTACCTATGAATGATCAGGATCGTCTGTTCTGTTGTTGTTGTCAGACGGCAAGTCCGGTGTTTCGTAAATTCCTGTATATACCATTCCTTTACTATGTCGGACGAGTTAGATGGTCTGCACGAGGATGGGGACGACTATTACACATTTCTCAACATTCCAAGAAAAGTAAGTACGATGGAATATAGGGTTTGGGAGGCGAGAAGTGATCTAGCAGTGGTTCATGTCAGGGAGGCTATGGCCCTGAAGAGGCCAGGCATTTGATCATAACAGCACCTAGTAACACCTCGTCACTGAGAATAACTTATTATCTTTCATATATTATTCAGTTTGAAGTCAGATTTTTGAGTCTGTAGTAAGTAAATTATGGTGAAACGTTGTATGAATTGAGGTGGAGACCGCTCCCATAAGGGAAATAGGTTTAGGCTATTTCTCCCCCATATTCAAACTTGTGGTACTGAAAATCATTAGAATATAATATTTGAAACTTTTATTTCTCTTATAGGTATGTTAGTGCCTGTCAGTTGGATGGCCCCACTATTAGATCTATTGACCTCGGTCTATCATGACTAGTCTCAGTTGTCTAGGGCAGATGTGTAGTTTGGTGCTTTATCATTTTATGTCTCCATCACGATTCGCTTTGGATATTGACTAACGCTACACTAGCATCTGTAATGCTAGTTTAGTGTTACAAAGTGCAATAACAACTTATGGAGCATTGGGTTATATTGAACGATATCAGATACAGAAATAGTAGTGCGGGTTATGTACAACTGAGAAAATGTGGGTATGATTTTTGTAGCATGAGGTACAGTACTTGCAAAATATAAGCAGAACTTATTAAAACCTGGCATAATTGCTGCAATTATAGTAGAAATACCAACTTTTGATTCATAATCTGCTGGGGTTTGCTTGGTCACTTACTTTGTTATTGTTTGTTGATACTCAGTGTTATATAGAGAATGCACAATTGTGGGTGATTGGTAAATTATGACAGGAATACTGAATATTAAGGTAACTCTGGACTGCCAGGTGAGTTTTTCATTGGTTTGTTGACCTTGTACAAATGTATTACCTCTGCTTTGCTTAACCCCACATTTTCCCCAATAACTTCTATTACCTTATGTAATATCAGTCAATAGAATATGATGTGAAGAATCTTGCTCAGCAACTGTTATTCTATTAACTAAACATAGCACTAGCTGTGCAAAACAGGCACCAAGTAAAACTGTAATGTTGAGCTAAACTGTTTACTGTTACTCCCATAGGCACATTTCCCTATCAGTTCATTTGTAGGTACTCCTTTAGGCAATTTTGCCTCTCATTTCTTACATACCATTATTCCAAAAAAAAAAATGATTATTTTCTGTAATATTCTTTGATATTGTACCATAATCTTTGGTTCACTGGTTGTGGCTAGAATCCACATCATTCTGCACTTTGATGATTGTACAGTAGTTTTTTGTTTTCTTGTCATTCATTAGGCAACAGAGGAAGAAATCAACAATGCATACCGCCGCCTTAGTCGCCTCTACCACCCTGACAAACACACCGACCCAGACCGTAAGGTTGAGGCAGAGCTGCTCTTCAGCAAAACAAAACGGGCTTATGAAGGTCAGTTTTTGTATTATTTGAAAGAAAATTATATTTACTTGCTGTCATGATTGCATTACTCTTAGTGTGTGCATCTCAGATGGTTAATATTACATGAAATTTGGGTTTAAGGTACATCAGAGCCATAACTCAGAAATCAGATCACAGGAATATTGTGTTAGTTGGCTTTCTGTGTATCTCTCATCTTTAGGGAAAAGGGAAAGCCTGTCATCCTTGGTATTCCATTAATTTTCCATTTTGTTGACATTCTGATCCAGCCATTTGCTAGCCCAGTTGTTCAAGCTCTACTTTTAGTCACCACTTATTATTGAGTAATTTTATGTCCTTCTGTACTGTATGCCATAACCTCAAATTTTCTGTTGGTCTCTTCAGGCCTTTTTTCCACACTATAATTTTTATGCATTGCCTTTTATTTATGTGTATAATATTTGCCCATCTCTGTTTTTCCATCTCACCTTTTACATCATCACACAGCATATTGTTGTGTCTGTTAGATGTTAAAATTTCTGCATTCGGTTCCATACAGAATGACATGATCCAAATATTGATTCTTGGACTATATACTGTAAATAATATCTCTGTGATTTACCGTACAACTTTTCAGTACTGAGTGATGCCCATATGCGTGCAATATATGATAACCTTGGAACAGCTGGACTAGAAACTCAGGGCTGGGAAATTGTTCAACGAACCAAGACTCCTCATGAGATCAGGGAGGAATATGAACGCTTGGCTCAGTAAGTTCTTTGTGTTTGAAATGGAGGTTAGATATTTAAATATTTTACGATTAAAGATAAAATTATTTTGTTTGACTAATTTATAGGGGTGAATAATGTTATTTTATTCTTGATCCTGCAGAGAGCGTGAAGAGCGTCGGCTCCAACAGAGAACAAATCCCAAGAGCTCTGTAACCATGACGATCAATGCTTCTGATCTCTTCTCGGAATATGATGATAATTCACCCTTTCTTGACTTAAGGTAATAATCTTACACTTTTTAATTAAGAATTTTGAAGATAAATCATGGTACCCATAAAGTAAATTGTATGGTACAGTACTTCTCATAAATAAGAGCAAGCCATTGGTGAATAATCTTTACTTATACAGCTTAGGAGTTCATGCTAGACTGGGTTTTCAGGAGACATTTATGTTTCATAACTGCATGTCTACATATTTCAGGGATTTGTTTGGATTGCCACACATTGAAATTAGTGGAATGTCCCTGAATCAGTCTATTGAGGCTCCACTGACAAGTCGAGACACAGCAGTGTTATCTGGTTAGTCTTTGTAGATTAGTTTCAAATACTATATAATGATAAACATGAAATGGCTTGCACAGATAGATACAAAATAGTGCTAAAAATTGCATGAAATCCAGTTGGTTAGGGCACAATTTACTGTGATTATAGTGTTTTATGGAATGGTTAGAATGGTCTTTCTGATGAAGTGCCTTGGGAAGAATGTTGGAAGGAAATGTAACCAAGAGTGTCATTTTAATTTGAAGAGATAGGTAACCACAATTTGATGCTAAGATGAATTAGTTGTTAATGAGTTAAGATACAGGTACTAAGTCATACCATAATATCTAAGTGAATATAGATGAATTAGGAGTGGTTAATACAAATAGATTAAGAAAGTGGCAATCACAGTATAATGTTTAAATATAGAAGAATTAGAGGTAGTTAATGAGATTAGGTAAAGACACGATAGAAAAACAATTAGTTTATATAGAGTTTGGATATTTGGTAGTGACAGTTATTAGGGATGGTATAGGAAAAGCTGAAGTAGTGCAAGAATGAAGAATTGACGGTGCATGAGATGTTTAAGAATAGAGCATACGAGATGCTTGTATGATGAAGTGCTTGCCCTAGATCTGATGAATGGAAGTAAAGTCCTTTGTTTTGTACAAGATGCTTGCATTTTGTAGTGCTTGTCCTAGATCTGATGAATGGAAATGAAGTCCTATGTTCTGTAGATTTAGATACTGTACTGTATTTGTTATGAAAACCTGGTTCAAAATGTTAGTTTAAAGTTGTTTAAAAAGATGTAAAATTGTAGGTCACATGATGGATGATTGGTTGGTAAAGAAGTTATGTCCTGCCTCAGCTGAAGGTACATTAGACCATGATAAAAAGAAAAGAAAAGGCAAATGTAGTGATTAAATTGTATAGTGCTTAGGCTGTATCAGATGAGGGCCTTGAGGAAATATTATTTAATCATGTGTCCTGAAGATGTATTCTGTATGATGATGGAGGCATTAATGAAGGTATTAGTCTTACTTGATCATTCAAAGTGAAAACTTAAGAAGTGCTCATAGTAATGTAGAGGACCATGTTTACATTTAGCACAACATGATCAGCTAGTGAACTGAGAAGCTGTTTGCTTCTGATTAACCTTGAGTACTTGGGAAAGGGCTTAAAGGAAATATGTAGATATGGATAGACTGATAGTACTTTTTATGTTGCTTGTGTATGATGGCAGACTCTTAGGGACTGCTTTAGCCATCAGTTGTTGGGGATCATATGTTAATGAGCAACTTAACTGTGATGATAACTGAAAATTCCGTCAGCTACTTAACAAAACTATACAGCTGTTTCATGGTATCTAAAGAACTGAATGACATAAGACCCAAAAACTTATTTGGATATACTTCATTAATGCCCCTTATAAATAGTTTTGCCTGGAGCTCAGTTTGGATTAAAACTTGAAGAAAAATTCCACCTTTGGCCTTGAAACTTAATTCTGTAGATATTTATTTTTTGTCACCTGCATAGAATTCAGTGGCATAAGGCTCTTAACTACTTATATAAGCTAAGTTATGCACTGTATACCCATATGAAAATTCATTGTTCTTATAGCTGTAAAATTTCTTCACGATATTGATTTAGACAGTATTTTCCAAATAATTTTCTTATTTCGCTGTCAGTAAGGCCCTCTCCATTACCAAATTATAGCATGGAAATTTTAAGTTTTCATAAAGCCAGAGGAAATTCAGATTTTTTTGATATAATTTGCTCTTAATGTCAAGGATACTTTTAATGGAGAATGTTCCTTTTCCCAAGGAAATCTTTCATCACACAATGGTAATGGGAGTGGTGGTATCAACTGCTCAGTTAGAAGGATAACTTCAGACAAAGGATGGGGTGAAGTTGAGGTTGGAGCAGGGAATGGACTTACTTTAGCAACCAAAGGCTTCAGAAACTTTTCACGTGGTATGTTTGGAAATGGCTCAGTCATTACTCACTTCACTCCTAATGGGCTTCGTGTTGGCACAGTTGCAAGTAAGTGCCTATTTGTATTCTATCATGTCAATTTTTATTTCCTTGTAATAAGGTTATGGTAGCTATGACTAGCTCCTGTCTTTCCTTTAGTAATTAATAATTGTATGATAACGTGTGAAGATTAAAACTAATTGGTGCATTTTCATAGCTTTCACAGTACTAGACAACACTACAGTTTCTAAGTACATTCCTCTTTTCTATACAGCTTTGGCAAACCAGTTGGACAAGCACACAGTTGGTTACTTAACATGGAAGGCAGGGATGCAGAGTGGCATGAACACCATGGTCATACGTGACACTCCAACCCAGCATGTAGTGTTTTCTGCATACATTGGAATACCTCACACCTATGCTGCTCTGTCTTATACTCACAAAATGCCGGAACAAGAGTCTAAACTAAAAATAACGGGCAAGTACGTATGCACATTTTTATGTATAAATTTTTCCATACTCTTGTTCTCAAATCACTATTTATGTTAAGTAATGACTGCTACAAGATAAGTTACTTCAGATCTGGTAATAATTTGAGAGCCACACATTTTTGAATTAATCTATATTGAGCTTCATGTTTTTTATTTTTACAAAAGTAGGTAAATCACAGGCATATACTAACACTAGTGTGATGGTTTCAGTTATGTTTGGGACATGTTTATTCTTTTTAATGCTTTTAGACTTATCACATGGTTTATCTTTATAGGGCCGGTACACTTGGGGCTATACTGGAGTATGGAGCAGAAAAGAAAGTTTCACAGAACAGTTCTCTTGCTGCCACACTGGTACTTGGTATACCAACTGGTGTTCAGGTTAAAATAAAGTAAGTGCTTTAATATGAAACATCAGAGTTTTAGGGAGATTTATGATTGTGTGCGATGACAAAACTTAATGGGTTTGTTGCCTTTTTAATTAATTATTCAACTACAGCAATCATTAGTGAACAAAATGATACAAAAAAAGTGTCCAAAATTGATAATTGTAAAGATATACATGGTAGTGTACATCCCATCAAAGTCACCATTGTGGTGGTGTTGCCATTAAGATTTACTGTTTACTGTATATAATAATACAGAGCGATCATATCTGAACAAAAGTATGTGAAAAAGTAAAGTAGGACTAAAAATAGCATAACAAATTGGTAAATACCGTAAACATTTACACATGGTTGACTGCATATCCTTCACTTATCACGGGAATACCAGTGTGGCTTCATCTCTTTTGAGTAAAAGTGTTTATAAACTATGCCTTTTTTCTCTGATTTTCATGTTGTGAATCAACCAAACTGTGAAACAAGGATCATGACTGGATATTATTGGTATGATTTTTGACCTTTCAGTAAGTTTATTAATTTCATGTGATATTACATTATGTAATAACTTATTTCAACGTTGATTCTAGGTTACATCGTGCATCTCAGACATATGCAGCTACAATTTTGTTATGTGAGGAAGTTCTTCCAGCACCAATAATATATGGGACTTTGGTGCCTCTTTTGAGTTGGATGGCCCTACAGAAGCTCATAATTCAGCCATACTTGAAGCAGCAGAAACAGGCAGAGTTGCAGAAACAGCGAGAAGCAAATAGAAGCAGGTACCGTACACTTTAAATGATGTATAATCATAAGGATTGAAAAGAATGTTCTTGAAGCTGGTGATGTGGAATGAAGGGACATAAGATAGAGGAATGTAAAAGGAGGAAATCTGACTGATGTGCTTATGAAAAATTTGTACCAAACTTTTTTCAGGCACCTGGCCCATGCTTATATGTAATTCGGTAAAGATGGTAGATAAAAGGCATCATTAGACTGTAATTATCAACATCACTCTAAAAATTGGATGAAAGACATGAATGAAGAGATTTTAATGATGCTATCCAAAATACTTTGAAAGTGCAATGATGATGTAAGAAAGAGGAAGAGAGTCAAGTGAATAATATATTTATGTATATGAAAACAAATATATACGTGTATATATGTATATTTGTGTGTGTGTGTGTGTATGTATATGTCCGTATACAAGCGTTTATGTACATAAATGTGTATACGAGTGGATGGGTCATTCTTCGTCTGTTTTCAGGCGCTACCTTGCTGATGTGGGAAACAGCGATTATGCATGATGGGAAAAAAGAAAAAAAAAAATATATATA
>JAUUDY010586804.1:5812-18491 GCA_032361765.1 Panulirus inflatus | reverse complement strand
AGGATGATTACTAACTTGCAGAAGATCCTGTCCACTCTGCAAAACCTGGTATGTTGCATTCTGCATATGTGAAGTTGAGTCACTGTGGAGTGCTAGCATTTGCTCTGCCTCAGTGATATCTCGGCCAAATTCTGTGTTCTGCAACTCCTCTGCCCAGAGATCCAGCTGACTAAGAAGCTGAGATAAGAAAAACAAGAAATTACTTTAATGTTCAGGTAAAAAATAAGACTCTCTCTAATAAATATGTGAATTTCAAGAACTAAAAGAAAATCTAATAGAAAAAATATTTGAGTACTGATTGCATTTTTGTTACAACTGACACTGCTACGAATTGACATTGCCATTAAAAACTATTGGAATTAGCAGCCAGAAAGCCAGAACACAGACATCACATCACTCAAAGAGACTACCTCTCCTTCTGATAACTAACTAATGTAAGTTTCTTAACAGGAAATGAATGAACAGATGAAGAAGTCTCCCACTTAAATACAAGATTACTAAATCAGGTGCTGCATCCCACTAAAAGGAATACTTATAACCACTTCTGACAGATAGGTACCTGGTTCAGACTGCCCCAAGGAGCTAGCAAGCTCTAAATTCTACCATGTCTAAGTACTGCAATTGTTTTGAAGGAGCCTAATGTATAAATTAAAAAATGATGTGCATCACAGCTTCTTGCAAGTTCGTACTGAAGGATGGAAATGCTCACCTCTACTATAAGCAAACAACATTCAGTTCTTGTTGTGTTTGCTTCATTGTTAACATTTCAAAGAATGAAAAAGTACAGAATGCTTTCTTAATGAATCCTACGTCTACTACCAACCTAAAGGAAAAAAAAATTAATCCAATTCAGAAACACAAAAAAGAAAATGCTCATTTGCATAACGGAGTTGTGATTTCAACAAAATGCACTTTTCAGGCTGAACTTCTGCACTCATGAGTCATTTGTGATGGTGCATTGATTCCTGTATCTACTTCTAATCACCATAGCTCAAGTGTCAGACAGCAAACAATAACAGCCAGAAGGACACTGATAAAGTCTTGATATCTATACAATCCTTGTCTTTTAAAAAGCTGTCTGACCTTTGGCAATGGTATATGTAATGCTGGTAAATAGCTTTGGTTGGAAATTCTATTTGTACTATAAAGTTTCTTTGTAAAGTCTTTAAAGGAAATGCTGAATAATGACTACTTTGTGAACATTTCTCAAATATCTAATAAAAGTGCATATACTGCAGAGACCAACTTTCACTCGATCCAGCTTTTGCCATTTTAAGTCTGGACATCACAAATAGCAACTGTTCCTTATCTTTGATATCTAGAGTAACATTTCAAATCTCTTTTTACACAAAAATCATGAACAAGTGAATAGGTTATGTGACGACCTTGATATACTTATGCTGCACTCAATGATCTATGCTCATACTACGCCTACTAAATATCTAAATTCCTTTCTTATCAAGAAGTGTTGTATTTCGAAATAAGCAAATATGACAAAACCAGCTCACCTTCAAACCAAAAGTAGTTCATTTTCAGGCAAACCTGCATCTCACTCTGTCAAGAATGAGCTAAACTTACCATTCAAAATCATCTCTGTTTAGGGATCTATCAACAACTCACATGAGAAGTCAATGGTCTAGTTAATGAGATCAGATTTTTGCAAACTAGTACTTTTAAGTCAGGTAAATAATGAGTCCATCATTTTCTGTTCTAAATTCTGGTACTTACCTCTTCATACCTGTTCCCTATTTCATTAAAGAGGTAGCAACAATTACAAATGGACAATGTCCTCATTTACTCACACCCACTCCCTAGCTGTCATGTACAAAGCACACCATGTGCCATGTATCATAATACCTTAATTCAAGCTATACCCAGCACATCCATCACCCTCCTCCATGTTAAGACCACAATAACTCAAAAACTCCTTCACTCTATCTTTCCACTTCTCAGTCTCCCCTTCCCTAAGAACAGCCCCATTTGCTTACATCCACTCTCTAGATGCCAATTAAAATGCACCAAAACCAGAGCCCCATACCCACACCCAAACCCTACAAAACTTATTGTGGTTTTACTATTCATATCTGTGATGCCTGTTCCCAACTGGAATCCCTCATGGGGGTGGCCATGGCAATAGACTCTCCATAACTGGTTTTGCAACTACATCGTATGCCCTGGTTCAGCCCACTGACAGCACATTTTCAGCTGTACACCACATCCCTTCAATATGCTTTGTTCTATATATATCTCACAACCCCCTGCATATTCAGGCCCTAAGCACTTAAGAGCATGCCTCACTCCATCCTTTCACCTCCTTGGTTTCTTCCTTCTTGTTCCCTCCACTTCTGACAATGATATCCTCTTTGTCAACCTCTCCTCACTTATCCACTTCATAAGTCCAAAGCACTGCAGCACATCCTCTTCAACTCTCTCATACATTCTCTACTTACAAACATACTTCTCTCTTACCCTATCATTTCTTATACAAACAAACCTTCTTACACCACAGATTCTCTTCAAACACTTCATTTCAATATATCCATACCTTTTCATCTAACGGCCATGAGTCGCATCCATACAATACTGCCAGGAAAACTAAACCCTGACACATACTCATCTTTGACTCCACAGACAGAACCTATTCTTTCCACACTTTCCACACATTCAACAATCCTTCAAAATATTCACTCCATCTCCTCATCTTATCACTTTCTGTTACCACCTCCCAATTAGCCTCCTTCACTGATGTGTCCATTTGTTCTTGTGTTTTCTTACACTATCAACCTTCTTCCAAAACATCACCCTATTCACACTAAAGCTTAAAGATACTAGCTCACCCACAATCTCAACTGCTGTCTCTTTCAAATTCCTACACCCTTACTCTTGACCTCTTGTCACTGGGGTAACTATACATAAATAAACATATATGAGACTGCAATTATTTGGGCCATTGGTTGCCCATGCCATCTCAGATAACAAAAACATAAGGCAAAGACATGGAATATATGTGATGTATATATACATGTATGTTACAGAAGAAATATCCACCACAAGAATCTATCATACTAAAAAATACTAAAGTACTAAGTAAATTCTAAACCATTTTATCACATCAAAGAACCTCACTTCTACGGAATCTCTCTGGAAGAGTCTCAACTGAAGTAGTAGATCCAAACGAAGCTTGCGATTAGCCCACTGATTCTCCAGTTCATCACGTTTTTTAACCAGCCGTTCTAGTGCTTCTTCAACACCCTCCATAGATCCACATCCAGTTTCAGGGGTTACACTGGCAGATCTAAAATGATATAACAGCAATTTAAAGAATACTGCATGGCTTTATTTTTTTAGGTAATTTCTAGTTATGAATAGCCAGTATCAAAAATCTCAGAAATCATTTACCCTCCCTATTTATTGACCCCCATCATTCGCTTCTTCTATCTTTACAGCAACATACTTTACATGTGCATAAATTTATCTTACTTATCTATTTGTTTTCATCTTAAATTGTACTTGGAAACTAAGCTAAAAATATGAGGTGGTCAAAACTGTCCTAATTCCAAGACCACTTTTAAGATAACATTGTGACATAAATCACACTACATATCATCTTATTTTTCATTTCCATTTTTCTGAAGGCCCAGTCATGGACAGAAATCCTCAGTGATGCAAATCTTGAAAACAAAAAATTTAGGATGTATGGAAAGCTCTCCTTATAAAATGTGTTAGATCATAGTTGTTTAAACCGTAATCCCTTGCAAAGGTATCTAAAGATTCCCAACATGGCAAATGCAAACGTACTTATATGGGTTACTTCTTTCTGCCCTCAAATAAATTTAAAGGCATTCTTTTTTTTTTCAGCATATATAAATGCCTTTTGGCACCTGCCAGTTACCCATACAACACAGAGGGAGGAAGTACAGCCCTGTCCCTCTCATGGGTGTTCACTTACTGATTTACATGGCTTGTCATGCAGCCATTTGTGCTCAATCAAGCAAATTAGTGATTGTTTCTGAGGCTTAAATGACATTAATAGTAATCCTGTTGATACTGAATGTGATTTTGATCAAAACAGGAAAGAGAGCATGATTATGATATGGAGGAAATATGACTGGGGTGTTCTAGAACAAGTGATGGCAGGCAAATTTGTAGATGGTTCAGGTCACTGTTCAGTGATTAACAAAATGGTGTAAAAACCTGTGAATAATGTATATATCTGAAACTCAAATACAATGTAATGAATATGTGACATATCTGAAAATTATATTAATCAGCAATATGTAAAAAACCTCAGGTAAGCTTCTTTTTTTTAACTCTTCTTGATTTTTTCTATTAACTGAAAAGATTAAACTCTTCTCAGAACTTTTTGATAAGCCCTCAAACTGAGGCACCTCTGAATTTTGGGGCTCCACAGTTTTAGGGTTAGGAAAGAAGTGAAAATGTACACCCAGTTCTGGCTATCTGTTGATTCCCTTATCCAGTGTTCAAGATAAATTAAATCATGTACCAACAAAAAATATTACAACTTTCAAAAAACAAGTGTGGCAACAGCAAGCAATCACTCACTAGAGTGATCATTCACTAACAAGCAGAAGAGTCCCTAATGGCATGGACAATATAGAGCAACATAATTTTCTCACAAATATAGAATCCATCAGATAGCTAGCAAAAATAATAATCTATTGCACAAAAAGTAAACAGCCAATCCCATGCGAGAGGTTGGAAGAAAAAGTAGTGGTGATGGTAGAGGGTGGCTGCACTGATGGAGTAACCACCAAAGCTCATCCTTCCTTCACTCCCTTCTGCTTATGGAGACATTAAAACAAAATTCCTAAGCTGCAATGCTATGAATATCAATTTACTATGTACAAATTAATTTCATAATCTATTCCACAAAAAGTGATGAGTCAAGCCTATGAGTGAGGTAGGAAGAAAAATTGGTGATGATGGCAGGTGGCTACAGTGATGGAGTAATCACCAAAGCTCTTCTTTCCTTCACTCCCTGTTTATGGTGGCAATAAAACCAAAACCCTTATGCTAAACTATTGTATATATTGATATACTGTACATTTAATATCATGCTTCAGTAGAAACATATATGAAAAGAAAAAAATATCTAACCAGTCTTTTTTTGAAACATCACTACTGTGTCATGAATTAACTTACGCAACACTGTTTTCTACATAATATGGAATCCATCAAATTTATAGTCAGCAAAAATAATACTTCTATCTACCTATATCACTAATGCTTGTTCCATTCTGGGACTCCTTCAAAGGGGGTGGCCATGGCAATAGTGAGCTCCATTGCCACTTCTTAGCCTTTAATGCCTCATCCTTAACAGGCCACTGGCAGAGGGCAAGTCTAGCACAGTGTTTGGAGAGGCTCCTACCTAATGTTCTTACTGGCTACTTCTAACTAATGCTCCTGCTTAATGTTCCTGCACAGTACTTCCACTTCTTGTTTCTACCTAATGCTCCTACCTAAATGTTCCAACCTACTACTTCTATCTATTACTCCTACCATTTTGCCAAAAGGCAGGCTAGCACATAGCACTCAGTATAAGAAAATCTTGAGTTACAAATAATGAGCTGCATGAGTCAAGTGTTGTTAGGTGTTATGTATGACAAGGAGAGATAGTATGCTTTTGGACAGAAATGCCAGTAGTCCACATGTGGGTTAGGCAGAAAGAAAAGACAGCTACCTGATAGAGGAGTGCAACTTGACAACGAATGAAGTGCTGGCTCAAGATGCAGCTGTGACTAACACTCCCAATAACCAGGAGGGTAGTACTGGTAATATACCTTCCAAGTAGTTGGCTGCCTTCCAACTACTACCTACAAAAATAATAGTTCACAGCACAAAAAGTAAACAGCCCATCCCACCAATAACGTTGAAAGGAAAGGAAAGGTGCGGGTTGTAGCAGGAGAGGCACTCCTACTGGGCTGGCTTCTTTAAATGTCAGTGTGAACATTTTCCCTTCTCTAATTCTCTTTCTAATGTTAGCAATACATTCAATGTATCAATACTGTTACATGCAGTGAAATCACATTCCAAACTGTTGGAGCTTAGTAATATTACACTGCTGTATGTCTTTGTCAACGATGATTATATTTGCTATGTATATCTAATGGGAGATGTTGCTTGTAAAAAAAGTTTCAATGTGCTTCTTTACATAGTCTCAACAGCTTTTGCAAGACTGATGAGTTTTCTAGATTCTTTTCTTTTTCTATGGAGTCATTTCACCATAATCACATCATGATGTACCACACAACCATTCCTGGGATGATTCTAATGCAATGACCATGAATGTCCAATTACTGCATTTTAAAGGGTGTAACAAGGTGCACTCACAAGCTCAAGTTCAAATAAAAGAACAGTAATCATTAATTTAGATTGGCATATACAATACCTTTATCAATAATCAGTTTTGCAGGAACCAAAAACTCTGAGACATTTTCAAGTTAAAGATCAACAAAGCAAAAGATTATTAAATTACTAAAATAAATCAATATTCCCTAACATACCTGAGTTCATTAAGCAGCCCTTCTCCCTCATGGGTGGTGGAGACACATGCATCAAGAGTTGAGTCCCGCTGTGTTGTCATCTGAGCTAATAGTCTTTCTGCTGCCTCAACTGAGTCAGCTGTCTCATCAACCCTCTCCTCACTTTCTAACTCTGAGCTCAACTCCTCCAACCAAGACAAAAGCTAAGGAAAAAAAGTCAAATACATAATAATAAAAATAATAATAATAATAAGTAAGAATGTTCCATATCTAAATGAATACATATATACAAATAGTTAAAAAAAATATATCAATTAGTTGCATCAGCTTGACAAACATCAAACTGTTATTTTGGCTATACCAATTAAGACAAAACCAATATCATTATCAACTTTTCCAACTAAGAACTAAAACTTTGTTATACCTAGAGTAACTGCTTTTCCCACCTTCTGGAGTTAACCATAAAAACAGATAACCAACTTCATTATCTGGTTTCTTTTACTTATTTCAAACATTTCCGTCACTTGCTTTCTGTCTTCCGCCCAAGTTCTCATTATCATAAAGCTCATTTTTTGCATATGTGAATAATATCTAATCAATGAACTCTTTGAATTCAAGCTTTTCAAGTCTGATAACTCTTAGATATTGATGTTTTCTTCACTTTATGTCTTTTTCTGTTGGGCCTTTGTCAGAAGTCACCTTAATACTGTTACCATTCCATGGCTTATGTGCTCAAACTCCTCTTTGTTCAATTCTACCTGGTTCTCATCTGCTCATTCAGGTCTTTTCTTTCCAGTTCTTCTTAATCTTCTGATTGTATCAGACGTCATGTGCAGAACAACACACTACTTTGATTCACCTTCCTGTCATTATCTAATATCAATATTACATTATGAAGAGTCAAACAAAAATAAAAACACCAGCATAATGAGACTGTGAAGGAATTCTAACTCTACAGTTTACAAAAAAGAAAGGAAATATGTAAGATAATCTATGCATGGTAGGAAATTGCAGGTCTCTGGAATAATATACTAAACCTGACAGCATCTTAAAAGTAAAGATAGGGAACTATCAAATTTGCAGTGATTAAGAAAGAAGTGTGGTACCAAGCACAGTCTGACTGAGGGAACACATCACGGTCTGCTGAAAAATGATTCTAACATACAGAGAAAAGGAGCAAAGGCTGACTAACAGGGTTTATGTCTCAGACATGGAGGAGGGAAGGAACAATGGAAGACCAAGAAGGTGGGATAAAGTAAAGACAGCTTTTGGGTATCAGGCCTGAACATTCTGGAGGGTGAAAGGCATGAATAGGATAGAATGAACTGGATCAGTGTGGGTTACAGCAGGGGGCACATGTCAAGGACCTGAACAAAGGTAAATGCACCAATCAAGATTAACCATGAAGTACTGATTTCAATACATTATACATGGCATCTGGAGAGTGGACCCATATAAATGAGGCTGCTGTCTGTTTGTTCCTGATGTTATCTCACTAAAGCAGGAGAGGCAGAAGTAACAAGGTATCACAAAAAAATTCTGTGTATTTCCCTGGTTAAACTCAACAGCATTCTAATTCATTTTTCTTCTTATCTGCTCATTAACAGCTATTTTCCTTAAAATCATTGTATCTATCTTCCCCAGTTCTCACTTTTTATCATGCATTTAACATTCCCTCTGCCCTCCTTATCACTGTGGCAGCTACATAACCATGTAGCATATGCAGGGAACATATCTCACCTCCTTTTCATGGGTATAAAATAGAACAGCCATGTTGAGCAGTCGATGTCGTTGCTGCACCCTGGTTGCAAAGCTTGCAATATGCGAGTCCAACCTCCGAGCAACACTACAAATCTCTTCTGGATTGCATTCCCCAGTATGAGCAAGTTCCTCAGCTGCTTGTAATAGCTTTTCTGCATTAGTATATGTATTCTGAAAAAGCACAGTGCACATTGAAATTCAACTCTGCTTAAAACCAATTTAACATTAATGAACATAAAAGGAAATGAAAAAAAGGATCATACATCATCAAGCAATCTATCCTTCCTGTAATATAATCTAAAATTTTTTACTTGTTCCTAAAAAATGTACATATTATTTACAAGAGTACAATAACTAATTGAATAAAAGCATATCATCAACAAGAATACATAAATATTCAACATACAAGAAAGATGCAAACCTACATTGAATATCATTCCATCACACCACAAATGAAAAGAGGCATTATCTTCACAGTCAATTAAAAGTTATTCAACAGCTAGTATTTTAGTGATGACATGACAGCTGGCTTTCATGGTGCTGTAAGATATGATGCTCTACCAAAACTATGCATCATGCGGAATTATATGTGGACTTGAAAGACGTAAACACGAACTCATAACCCAGAGCAGTCCCTATAAAGTAGTTCTGTATGTTTACTTTCATCATTTAATTCACACCAAAAAAAATCAGTCACAAATACATACCTGAGCAACATTCTCAAAGTGCTCGTGGCTCTTCTGATACATTCGAGCTTTAGAAAGGTTGCGACCAATGCCCTGATTTTTATGCAGAAAGACTTCGCCATGTGTCTGCAGCCAGTCAAGAACCTAACAGAACAGACACTCAGTTAAATAAGTTGACATTCACACAACATACTGAAAAATCAATAACTATAGATTTCACTATAATTATGATGAAACTTTATCAGTAAAATTCTCTTAACATTCTTCATACAGAAACTGATCTACCTGTTTGACATCTTCCTGAAATAAACGAAGAGCCAATCTTTGGTGTAATTTGAGCTTTTTATCAGACCACCTCTGTTCAACAGCCCTATGGTGACCTAGAATTTCATGAATAACAGCCAGAACATGACTAGCACCCTCAGAATAGTCAGCTGCAGGGTTTCCTGTTGTTCCAGGTCCACGCTGCTGCTGGTGTGGGCCACCACGATACACAACTTTGCCATCTGGAGTCATCTGTGTGATAAGAAAATCTGGAATAATGATACAGTGCTAACGTTTTGTGATAAGTACTAATTTCAAGACTGCAGACATGAAATAAAGGATAAGTTTGTAGTGATATAACAAGACTGCACAAGATGATGCACAAGTCAAAGACAGTTAAACAGTGCATTAGGCAATGTAAAAGGAGTTGTTTACAATTTAATTAAACTGAAAATACATTTTGGAATAAAATTCGTAAAATTATAGTTATCTTTAACTCTGTTCCTACCAACAGGGGGTGAACCAAGTACATAAACTTTCTTCATCCACTCACACACAACCTAAACAAAACTTCAATATCATCCTCACACACATCAGCCACTCTCACCTAACATACTATATTACATTTCCAGTGAGATTGCTACTGCTGTGCCTGTAAATTAAATAAAGAGCACAGTATGAAAGCAAAAGTTTGACAAGAAGAAAGAAATAATGTCACCCCATCTTTACTTCTTACCGAAGCAATCAGATGTGTCAAACACCCACCCCTCCCTCCAACTTTCATTCAGCAGTGAACTAGTCCCACAAAAAGTTATTTAAAAATCTTTCTGAGTATCATTTGTTATTTCTATTCAAAATTAACAATTCTATACAGAACTTTTATTACATTTTACTTTTCTCAAAAAAGAGAGCACATACTACTTTTCGGTAAATTTCTAAATTTCTATTATCTTCTGTTCTGTTTTACCATTCACCAGAGCATTATTTTTCTTTTTTCTTAATACAAAGATAGAAATATATATTTTTTTTTCCATACATATTTGCCATTTCCCATGCTAGAGAGGTAGCATTAAGAACAGAAGACTGAGCCTTGGAGGGAATACCTTCACTTGGCCACCTTCTCTGTTCCTTCTTTGGGGGTTGTTGTTGTTGTTGTTGTTGTAACTAATACTCCATCAAACATACCCAACTTGCCCTCACAGAAAATCTCTCCTTTCACACATTCTTCAGCACTCCCATGACCTTCGCCCCCTCCCCTACTCTATAACTCACTTCTACTTTCATTGTTCCATTCACTGCTGTGTCCACTCCTAGGCATCTAAAACACTTCACTTCCTCCAATCTTTTTAACATTCAAACTCACATCCCAACTAATTCATCTCTACCCCTTCTCCTAGTTCCCTTTGCTTCTGACAAATACATCCTTTTTGTTTACCTCTCCTTACTCATTCTCCATAAGTTCAAAACAAGTCAAATTTCAAAACAGTCTACACCATATACTGTGTATTTGCAGTCAGCTGCCACAGATATTCCAAATTATAAATGATACATCAGAAGTCATAGGGATAAGGGTTAGAAGCATTTACCAATACAGACAGAGTCAGTTTGGTAGGTGTGCACAAGAAGAAAGATGAGACAGAAACATTTTTAGTTAGTCTGTGTGTAAAACATGTACAAACACAGATAACAGTGAAGAGCTGTCAAATAAATGGGGTGAGCACAGCATTTAACATTATTCTACAAAGCCTATGTATACTCTAAGTGGCAAACTGGAGAAAGATATACATAAAAATTCTTATTTCTAAAGTAAATATCATAAATTTTAAAGTAACAAATAATGCACTGGATACCAGGAATTTATATGAAAATCAATATAATTCAACAAATAAAAGCAAAAACTAAAAAAAAGCTAATAAAGAGTAAAAACTAGGTGGAATAATTTGTGATAGCATTAGGAAATTGAAAAAACTATTCTTTGTTGGCTGACTTATATTAAAGCAAACTACTAAACAAAATTAACTTGAATAAATCAATACTCTCATAGCTCAAGTGAACTTTACAAGTGTAAAAATCTATCAATAAAGAAACATTCCAGTTTATTAATGAATTAAGTTCACTACAAAATTTTAGGATGACCTCCACATGATTCTTTCTGATAATAATGACAGGTATCATATCCATTAGTTAGTATTTCTTAGGAGTTTTATTTTTCAAAGCAGCAGGAAAAAGATTCAAAACAGTCAACAGATCACATGCAAAATAATAAAAACTTACAGAGTAGGCAGATGGCTTTCCTCGGGGCTTCTTCTTCATTTTGAAAAAAGAAAATAAAACAATGAGCAAAAGTACTATGCCTGTAAATAAATAATCCTTTTTTCAAAAGAAAATCATATTAAGTAATAAAAGAAACACTGAAAATACCACTGATATCATCTAATATGCATATGCAAAAAATATATATATATATGACCCCAGGACCTGTTCTATGTGAATTTTGCAACTTTAAGAACTTCTTAAATGGGAGAAGGGAAATGATTGACTCTCCTGGAGCAAATGGTCCCAAGAGGGATACTCCTTGCTCTCCACTGATGATACAGCTCTACCAAAGGTGCCCCTTACCCACCCTATGGCTCACTTCAAATTTCATGGTTCAATTCACTGCCATATTCACTCCCAGGTATCTGAAACACTCTACTTCCTCCAAGTTCTATGCTTTCACACTCACTTAAAAAAAAAATCTAGCTGTTTTCACAACTAAACCTAATAATCTTGATTCTATTTACATTTATCTCAATTTTCTCATTTCATAACCCCCTGCCAAGCTCAGACACCAGCTTCTGAAGTTTTTCACTCTAATCTACCACCAGCACCATACTATGAGCAAACAATAACTCCACATCCTTAAATACCAAAAACAAATCCTTTTGTTTCTCTAATTATTTTTCAAAAACTTTTACACATTCTTCAAATCAAACATCTGATCAACACATCCCCTTCCACTCCTGAAACCACACTGTTCCATGCCATACTGATGCTCTGTGCATGCCTCCAACCTCTCAGTCACCACTGCATTCATTTCAGTTAGAATACCTTACCATCTTTCCTACTCCTTGCAAACTTATAAATATCCTTTTTAAACCAAGTATTCCCAATCACCAGTCCCTTTTCTGCACATAATTCCACAAAATGTTCACCATTTCCATTCAATTCACTGACTAACCCTTGCCCCCCAATTATAACTCAACTGTAAACATTACTCACTTTCAGGTTGAAATCATCCATCACTAAATAAAAACAACTAATCAAAAAAATGGTTAACTGAATTCGGGCACCCATTTGACTGAAGATACACAGTTGAGAAATTACGGTGATGAACATGTGTGTGTGTGTGTGTGTGTGTGTGTGTGTGTGTGTGTGTGTGTGTTGTGGGGGGGTCATAATGGTAACTACTTGATTAATCACAAA
>JAUUDY010586473.1:0-10227 GCA_032361765.1 Panulirus inflatus | reverse complement strand
TTACAATGCATGTTCTTCTTTTTCCCCCCTTTCTTCCTCATCTAACATATGATCTTCCAAGCTAAATATAATCAGTAATTTTCAGTTATCAATCTCCTGCTTTACTGATCTTTCAAATTTTGGTGCCATTCACTTCGGCTAGATCCCTCAGTGTGTGTCAACCTCTATGTCTCTTAAGTTTCTTAATCTCTCTTTTGGCCAGCAGGCACTGTTTCTACATGGTCCCTACTTTTCTAAACTGTCCATTGACTAGCCCAAATACTTCCTGGTTTGCTTCATCTCCTACAGTGCATATCATTCTTTCAACCACTTCAATTGATTTCTTGTGTAACTCTGTTTGTGTCCCCAGGTCTATGTTCTTCTTCCTCACTCTTCACATTACACTGATCTGCTGCCAAAATGGCACCTAAACTTCCCTACCCTCTACTATCATTGATCATTCTGTGTGAGATATTCCTTTTCTCTACCTGAACAGCTGTCAATATTGATTCAGTGGATCCTGTATATGCTTTTGTCCTTTCCTCTACTTGAAAGGCTGGTAACTGCAGTGCAAGGGTTAAAGTAAAGTAGGCCAGTGTTTCACTAAGATATGAGATCAAGGGACAAGGGCAGACCCCCTGGCTGGCAGTTAGGAAATTGTTAGACTGTTCTATTCACAGCTTACCTACAATATCAAGGTTGGTGATGGGTAAGAGTTCTCACACATCCTGGCTGGACCTTGTGAAACTTAATTGATCTTTTCACTCATTACAATTGAAATTTCTGAGCATTTGCAAAAAAAGAATTTTTCATTCTTCATCGTTCCCAGAACCTTTGCCCCCTTCCCCACCCTGTGACTCACTTCCATGGTTCCATTCATTGCTAAGTCCACTCCCAAACATCTAAAACACTTCACTTCCTTCAATTTTTCTCCATTCAAACTTACAACCCAGTTAACTTGTCCCTCAACTCTGCTGTACCTGATAACCTTGTTCTTATTTACATTTACTCTCAACTTTCTCCTTTCACACACTTTTCTAAACTCAGTCACCAACCTCTGCAGCTTCTCAGCCGAATCAGCCAACAGAGCTGTATCATCAGTGAACAACAACTGACTCACTTCCCAGGCCCTCTCATCCACGACAGACTGCATACTCACCCCTCTCTCCAAAACTCTTGCATTTACCTCCCTAACCACACACATCCATAAACAAACTAAACAACCATGGGAACATCACATACCCAGGTTAAAGTAAAGGACCCATAACCTGAAATATTAGTCGTGGGAAGAGTAATTTATTTTTTGATGGTTTGATATACTTTCTTCCATTACCACTTCCTTATATCAATGTTAGTATATGTGTATGTATATGTGTATATCAATGTAAGGATGCGTGTATATGAGTGGATGGGCCATTTGTCGTCTGTTTCCTGGTGCTATCTTGCTGATGCAGGAAGCAGTGATCAAGTATAATAATAATTATAATAATGTACTTACCTAACCCAATACATGCTTTATATTACTCTTAAGGTGTGAAATTATATAATGCATACTAATTCTACCACACATACACCAATTCTATGTAATTTTACATATGCTTTCACACTTTATTTCAAATTATAGATTTTACAATTATGATAGACACTTAATACTAATAACTATTTTATCTCTATAATATAGGCAATAACACTACAGTAATTCTTATTCTAAAACTACATTTTCATAAGTTGATGCTTTGTTTAGGGGGAGTGAGTGGGAACTTGTATATTATACATCTTTCATGATGTGTGATTGAGGCATGTGATATTTTTTCAGTCATGACAGAAGGCTGACTGCATCTATGGATAAATGGAATCAAACATTATCTGGGAATATATATGGGAATGGGAAGTGTCAAATATGCAGTTGACTATAGCTGCTTGATTATAGCAGTTTAAAGGTTAAACACATCAAAGCTTCTTCTGTCAACCATCCTTGATTCAAAGGGTCTGGTGTTCTTTTGTGGAAAGAGGTATAAGTAACTCTTGTTTTTCTGAAACCTTTAGGATCGTGCATGCCAGATAAATGCTTTTTCCATTATAGCATGGTTTTCTTAATTATATTGAAAAATGACAATACTGCTGTAATCAAAACTAGAAATATTAACTAAAGACAGGAAAAATATAGGACAACATTCAATAAATGAGTGTACTCACCAACCAAGCATATTGGAGTCCATTTGTCAACTTCAGGTGAACTAGACACTGTACTTAATACCATTCCAAACACTGAAACTTTTTGTAGTTGTGTTATCTAAGTCACACAAATTTCACTAAATTGTTTAAACTTAAGGCATTTTTAATACTTGTAATTGACATTCAGGTAGTCTTTTTATTTCTTCATTCACAACACACACTTCAGAAACTTCATGACAGTTTTGTTTTCTAGGAGTCAATTACAAGCACAGTACAGAGCATGTATAGCATATTTGCAGATATACAACTTAACAATTCACTTTATAATTTCTGTCAGTTGGCCTTTTGCTGAACTCAAGAAACTTTCTGAATTGTAAGCAACTTAAAATTTTCAGTCAACATAGTATAGTAAATAAAAGAAATTAAACTTTTCATACTTGTATAGTCAGTAACACATTGCTGAAGAAAATTGACTAGCAGATGATTTCCTTGATTTCGGTGTACTTGAATCAGGGAATTGTATGTTGGAACAGTGCATTTGCATACAGAAACTATCTAGATGATGCACCTCAACAATATCGAATCTTTACAGGCTTTACGGTGTTTTAGGTGTACAACTTATTGATATTGGGCAAAAAGCAGAATGGGATGTTCTAGGTGTGTCATCATTTCTTGAGTATTCTGTTCGAAAATGTTTCAAATATTCCCTATTTTAAAGTAGTTCTGCTTCTTGTGCAGTTGAATTTTCATAAGACATGACTGTTTTACCTCCTGCATGGAATGAAATGATTGCTTCCATGACGTTTTTCTTATAGGCCTCATCAGCTTCTTTCCAAGTAATGTTCTCTTCGATTATCACTATTGCTTCCTCTTTAGAGCCTTCATCTGTGTGCTCAATAAGCTTGGGATCAACAATGCTTAAAATAATTTCCTCATCAGTAGGCCTGCGCTTAACTACAGCATCCTTATCTACATCAACCCACTGATCTAGCTTAGTTTCCTGCAACTCACCCAAAGCATTGTCAAAACGAACAGACTGTTACACTTTGACCACCTGTGAAATGGCGTTTCCTCCCATACTGTTGTTACCACCAAGCCCCTCACTGTTCTTCATCTGACAAAATATCAGCAGACAAGATGGTATGCCACTGTTTCTCTCCAAACTCTTCTCAATTTTATGCCCTCAACACATCGCCATGCACATGCAATACCATACATAGCATCCTTGTGGATGTAAATTCACCAAAAATAATTTACAGCCCCGTCGTGGTTAATTCATTAAAACATTCCATATTTTCGGTCACACAATGATCCACTGGGTGGATCAAAGATATAGCATATATGGGGTAGAGCAGAAGTGCGGTGCATAATTTCCAGACACCAAATTATCTTACAGTGGGTGAGCCCGATAGTTCTCCAACAAAATTAAGAGCTTTCATTTCCTCAAGTTTCCTAATCTTCCTGTAGTTTGCTGTAATTTCTAATACAGAACTATGGTGGAAACAATTATAGAAAACGTGTCTATCCGCATGATTCCTTGTATTTTATCAATGACCGTGGTAATTAACTTATGCGTACCTGCTGCATTGGCACATAAGAGAAATGTGATACGATTTTTATTATTTCTGAAGACACAAGCGACTGGTTGATCACTTCCATCTAGTGCTGACGTTGGGAACCCGCTCGCGTGTTTCATCCGCAATATATATTTATTCAGTTCAGCCTCTGCTCCTGAACCACCTCTGTATATGTAGTTGAATTTTGATCTTCGAATTTTGTCTTCGATCTGAAAATCGGTTGATCTTTGCTGGCCAGCATCCAGTCAAAGATTACCATGCAGTAAGCCATGTTGTCAGTCCCATCACCTCCTGTAGATTTGCTAAGTATAGGTCCTGTAATACACACACCTTCAGACCGATTTAACTTAACCAATCTGTACAGTACCTGGTACTGACGCTTTATCCTAGAGATTCGTAGATTCAATTTTTCACCGTCCTCTTTGTAGACTCAGGATAGAGCTCCATTATCTTTTCCCTCTGCTTTCACATGTCATGCAATGTAGGTAAATATATGTTTAGCATCATAATGTTGCTACGTATCTTGCCTATATCTCATGACGTATGATATCCTAATAAGAAGGTATGTTGTAGAAAAACTGGTGTACTTTCCTCAACTCCAGCATTCGCAGCGGTTGGCGACTTGTACACAAAGCGAGTCCGGCATCACTGTCACACTCATGGCGCGAAATTTGAACTGCCGGGTTAATTGTAAAAGGAATGTTAGATCGAAGATACCATCTTAAAAAAAACTACAGGATAAAAAGAGTGTTTATAATAGTGTTTCAAATGATAGTCTCCGAGATGGGCCTGCTACATAAGTACAAAGGAAGAATTTTATATGAGTGTTTTTGCTGTAGTGCATTTTCCATTCGCTCTTTCTTTCACACAATACCATCCATACATTTCCAAGTATCAATGATTTTTTCCCCCTGTTATAAGATTATGTGTGTATTCACAATAACCTTAATTGACTATCAAATCAAAGGCAAAATCCAAAGATGTTTAAACGGTTTGATAAGTAATAGATAATTCACAAATGAGTAGAATGTGATTACTTAATTTTTTTTTTTTTTTTTTTGCTTTTGTAATAATTTGTAGTTTTACTGTACGTCAGAAGAATTTTGTCTTCTCTGCTGAATAGGCAAAATAATTTTCGTTTGCCATTTATGCTGTTTTAAGAATTAAATTTATTTCAGCTTAAGAATGCACTCAAATATGTTATATTTTCTCAATTATTATTATTATTATTATTATTATTATTATTATTATTATTATTATCTAATATTTTTTTGTAGGTGGATTGTTTGAGAGGATCTCGTGTCCCAATTATTTTGGCGAGATCATAGAGATGTGGGGTTATGCACTTGCCAGCCTTTCCCCTCCTGCAGCCGCCCATGCGTTCTTCACAACTCTCTTCTTAAGCAGGAGAGCTCTAAGCCACCATCAGTAAGTTGTTACCTATTTGTATTTCTGAACAGGAGGGCTTCTGGTATTTCAGGAATGAGATCTTCGCTGTAACAGTATCTTTATCCCTCATACACAGCACCTTTCTTCTTTTTGTCTTGTTTTTTTTAATCATTACCCCTAGAGTAATTCATCTGTTTCCCCACTTATATACTTGCCTTTCCATGTGCAGTTAGTAAGCTTAAAACTTGTTGAGTCGGCCAATGAATTATATTTTTAAATGTCATTAATACACTTTGACAGAAGAGGCCTGAAAAGTTCGTTTACCTACACTAAATGTATGGTGTTCACTTATTCTTGTACGTTCATTACTTCTCTAGTTTATAGCCCATGCCCGTGTCGAACCTCTGTTATGTGGAATAATGATGACTGTTTTATTATTTTTTTTAATATTCATGACTCTAGCTGACCCACAGTAATTGGGTTCTGGAAATATTGATGTTTTGTCCCGGTGGACATAACTACTTCAGTCTCATTTGTGAGGGTAGATTATCATATAGCCTTATCAGTTTTAGAATAAAGATTTGATGCGTGCTGGTACCAGTGAACAAAACATAAGTATCATCTTTTTTTGTATTTTCAGGTGGTATGTCAAGAAGTTTGATGATTATCCTAAGTCCAGGAAAGCTGTGTTTCCATTCCTGCTTTAGGAGAGCAGACATTGGGTAATGTTTCCTCTAAAGAGTTATTTTGTAATCATTTCAAAGCCTCTGTCATTCTTGTTATTTGTAAATTTCACTGTTTGTGTGCATACTGAATACTGATTTAGTTTTTGAGTTTATACTTAACCATCATCTTCGAGTAATGACCAGGTTGTTACATTAATCATTGTCATTATGTGATGAAATAAATCACTTAGTTTGGGTTGTCTTTAAGCTTACCTTGGTAAGTGTGCTCCTCTCCCATCAACTGATGGATCTGTTCTCTGGTTGCATTCTTTTTAATGATCTAAGACCACTTCAAACTATTCTATACTTTAGAGTTTACTACATTTCATATATCTTCCATTATATTATTTATCCTTTACATAATTTGTCTTCACATATGAGTTTCTTCCTTTGTACTTTCCATTGTGCATACATTCTTCATTGTACAAGAAAATGGCAACTGCATCCATATTTGACTTTTAAGATAATGTCTTAAGCATTTATTTTTGGTGCAGCTGTTGGCCTTTTGCTTTTATTGCTGTATAATTGACACACGAAACTTTTATAGAAAGTTGTTCATAGGGTGTTCAATTTTGAATGAAGAATAAGTTATATCTAGGGAATATATTTTTATCAGTGCCATTTATATGTCTGTTTAAAATCATAGTTAGATTCACTCAGCTATGTAGGGTGAATCAGGCACGTACAAATATCAAATGGTTTATACATATTCTTAAACAAGGAACACACCTTATGATAAGTAAAGAAGTAAATCCATCAACAGTTATGGAGGTAGACTGACCAAAAAAAAGCTGGAAATAAAGGAACATGAGGAAAAAACCAAAAGAGCCAGGCGTGGAGATCAGAACCTTTTCTAGATTTCATTAAAAGCTTCCAATATAGCAACAATAGTGGCATAATCTTCACTAAGATAACTCAGAGAGCATCACCAGAAATTTGTGATATAAAAAGTATATCATTAGTGGATATTGCCATACCAAAACTGTAATGGTGATCAGTGAGAAAACAATTGAGATTTAATATGTATAATGAAAGTTGAGAGATTGAAAGACCTTGAAGTAAATAACTTCAATACATTGGTATAATAGTTGAAAAGGTTAAGATAGTCACTTGTCTTTAGGATAGAATTTAATGTTGCATATTTCCAAATAATGAATTTCTGATTTGAAAGTAAAAGAAAAACATGAGTAAGCACTGGAACAAACTCGGAGGCATTCTTTAAAACATAAAGAGAGATACAGTTTAGTTTGTATACCTTGCTTATGCTACAGAGCAAAGTATGATAGTTAGAGAATCAGCAAAAATGCAAATCAGGTGATAGAATGTTAGAATCATCCAAAGCAGAATTACAGGAAAAAGGAGAGTTAAATAGAGTTGCTCTCCGTATAGGAGACAGTCATAGATTCATTGGTATGGAAAAGTGGGAGAAGTAGACTGACAGACATTATTAAATATTTTTAGCCAGAAACCAGAAAGACTTCTTGGTGGAAGAATTAGGTTGAATGTTGGTGTAGAGTCAAAGAAAAGAAAGTTTTTCGATGCCCAATGTTCAGAACAGGAATGATTGAAATGTCATTTGGATGAAGAGATAAACTTGGAGGAAGAAGGGATACATGGTACAGATGCTTCCTAACTTATGATGGAGTCATGATCCGAGCAACCCATCGTAAATTGAAAATATCATAAATCGAAAATACATTTAATACCGTATATCTAACCCGCTGAACATCATAGCCTAGCTGAGCCTACCTTAAATGTTCTCAAAACTTACATTAGCCTACAGTTGGACAAAATCATCTAACACAAAAATTGCTTAATAATAAAGTGTTGAATATCTCACCATCATAAAGTCGAAAAATCGCAAGTCAAACCACCATAAGTCGGGATCATCTGTATTCCTTCATTCCCTCAAGAATGACTTCTTCCATATACTTAGTGGGGGGAGAAGCATTATCTGAGGAAAAGTATCAGTCATCTCAAGTTCATTATATAAAGAGTTGACAAAATGTATAATGAGGCTGGCCTTAAAATTGTAGTTTCACATTTTTCTTATCAATATTATCCGTAGGCTAAATACTTTTACAGACAAATTATCCAGGAAGAAATCATGCTTCCTGCAGGTGTGAGACAGCTGTGAGCCCTTTCAGGTAGATCAGTTTGCAATGCAAAACAATTGTCTGATCTCAAAATTTTTACATATCACCATTTCTAGATTTGACAGCTTTGGCTGTATGTGTATTGTCTCTGGATTGAATTTGATGACATACCATATACAATTTTTTTTTGTATGTGCCCTCTGTTGTTATTTGTTATGGCCACATTGATAAATTGAGAGGGAAGGGTTTTGGTGATTGCCCTCTATTGTTTTATCCTGTCCTTGGTTTCCTCTTCTGATTTAGAGATTCAAGCAGACTTTTCATATTTCTTTTTCAATTTTTTAACGAGATGATAGGATTAAGGGTGATCAGTCATTCTTACCTAGGTTAAGAGGCTTTTCTGTGAATATTTTTCACAATAGGAACTAACATCACAGATCATCTGTGAAGAGAAAAAAATGATAGGCAACAAGGGCTTGATTAGGTTTTTATTGATCAGCCAATTTAGTCTTAAATAATTATTTTCACAATATGTAATTTTCTTTAAATTTTTGAGCTGTGAAATGTCTTCACTCATTCTTCTAAAACCTTATTGTAATACTGACTTGCCTACCAGATTTTTAGAATTATTCATTAAAGGTGTCTTAAACTTTACTTCCCATATTTGAGTATGGCCATTTGCAGAACAGTCTCAGAGTAAACTTAATATCCTTAAGTTAACTAAAATTCTAAAGTGAAATTGTGTTCAATCTGAAAGGTATCTTTGGGATGATTTTATTTCTTACAGTTAACTTGAGGAGGATTAATGATATCCTCCTTATCTAGGGACATTGTGGAACCAGCATATAAAGACTTTTAATCTAAATATGGGTCCATGTATTTTGCTCATCGTAAGCTTAAGTGGATATTGTGTATTCATATTGCACATGGATATCAGTATGTCCTGTAGAGTCATTTCTGGAATGCTAACAGAATTTTCTTCATTTACTGGAGGATATGTCTTTATGTGTATCAAAGCCTTTAGACAGGACATATTCCTCCAGTCTAGTTTGTAAGCATAACAGCTATATATGCATTATTGCAGATAAACCCAACATTAATCATGAATACCAAATATTCTAAGAAATATTTGTTCTAGCTCTCCAACTGAAATACTTTGTGAAGTGACAGGGGATCCTGTTTATCCATAATTTTTTTCATGATAGGATAAGATACCTACCTATTTGCTCATATTGTCTGATCATCCATATCTCCTCATGTTAATGACCAAGCGGATGGTCTTCACCTTATATATTAATTTTTATCACATTATAATCCTGAGGTCCTTGCCTCTTATTGCAACTCGAAAAAGGAGCTGTTAAAGTCGAGGATATTTTGTTTTCAACTTTAGATGAGGCAAACTCAAGATATCTACCATTACCAACCCTGACTCAGGACAATTTTAAGAGCTGAGAATTGGGAAAGTTGTGATACGTGATGGGAATTATTATGTCAAATTGTTGACATTATTTGAAGTTAACTCCTCTACAGTTCATCATGAGGGCAGTGTAACCTATTTTGGTACAAATATAAATCATAGTTTTACTATTGATGTTTACAAAAAAAAAATCTATTTTACTTAGTCCTGCTAGATTTGGACAGGAAGACAGTAACCCAAAGTCCTTGTCATATCCTGTATGACTCAGAGAGTCTCATAGAATGCAAAGCTTTATACTAATATAGTAATGCAGTTTTCTGTGTTCTGTTTTAGACTTTATGCCCTTGTTTCACCCTTTGAATATGGGGAGAGAGCTAAGTGGTACTACAATGGATAGTTAGAAATAGATATTTAACACGATTGAAAAAGTGTAGTAAACACTAGTAGCAAAACTTATCAGTGTAAATATTTTTAGCCATGGTAAGTAGGGATCATGTAATCAGATTTTAATTGGATTAGATGATGTGTCTTTAAATGTACACAGATAGGAAACAAATATGAGCACATACTTAGATGATGTTAGAATGTAGATTTTTATGGCTAGATGTATCCTAGCCACATACTTTATTTAGAGTGTTCTTAGATAAATATAATGGTAGTGTCTGTTGTAGTGTCTTCCAAAAGATTTACTGTAATCAGTTTTTCCCAGCAAAGTAGTTTTACTTAGTGCAAGGACTTTGCAGAGCAGCATTGATATTGAAGAGGGATCCTAATATTCACTCACATAATGTAAATGGACTGAACCAGGGCATGTGAAGCATCTGGGGTGAACCATGGAAAGGTCTGTGGGGCCTGGATGTGGATAGGGA
>JAUUDY010586362.1:0-10227 GCA_032361765.1 Panulirus inflatus | reverse complement strand
CCTTTGTCTGCCATAGAAAGATAGTGCTAGGAACAATGTTTGCAATGAAAAATCATTGCCTGGCTTCATTTGTTCCACTTTAAAAGAATTGTAATACCGGATGGGAGGACATCCAGCACTCTGCCCCCAACTTTCTTAGTAACCTTCAGTGACACGTGAAAGATACATGGATTGTATTTTTACACCTAATCACCCATACCCTCTTCGTGACAGCATCAGGAACAGACAAACAGTATCCTGTTCTGTATATGAGTATGCTCACTTATAAGGAACATTGACTCTGTATACCCAAGAAATGTTTTGACCCAAGACTGTATTTTTACATTCTTGATTTTACTCTCAGATTCAGTTAAACTTTCCTAAGGTGAAGGACACAGGACCCTATGTTCTAGTTTTGGGTGTAGATTAAGCTTATATGAGGACCTAAGATTTAATGAGTTGCTCTCTAGATGTCACCAACACTGGACCTCAGAGGTCTATACTTTTAATATGGCTAGACATAAAGCCATAGAAATAACAGAGCAGCAGTATGGCCATTAATTTAACATCGCCTATAACGATAGGCAATTAGAATATGATGACAGTAGCGTCTCCCTAATGCTGGAGATATTTAGAGGAGCAACTTCGATTTTTATTTCAACTTACAAATCAGAGACCAGTTATTTTACTAAGACGTGTTAGGATTATAGAAATGGGTGACATGGTACTTGACCTTGGACACTGTTTATAATCATCTGTACCATTCAGATCATTAACGGGTCCTTCCACTCTCTCCTAGAAACTGAATGGGAATCCTACTGGGACTCATGAACTGACAGTAAATCAAAACAGTGGAAGCATAAGAAAATCACGCTGAGGCTCTTAGGTAAGGTCCTCCCAACCCACACCCTGGATAGACTTTAATTAAGTCTCATTATCACAGTGCATCCTTGTGTCGCTCTCACAATCTCCAGGACCCACTTGGTTATTGCCAGATTGATTTGATTGGTTGTTTGCATGACCAGTTGGGCCTTCTCAACCATTCTGCAGGTTGATAGTCACTTGATCTGCTGAACAAAACAAGAAATTTTGTCGTCACTGTTTGAGAGCCCTGTCAAAGCATTGAACCATTCACTTGAGTGCCACATAAATATGATCCCAGCCAGTCCCCAGGTTAGACGTTTCATTTGTCTGTGGGGCTCTGGAGACTGCGAAACTGACCTTGGATGGTATGTCTGTAAATATGCGTGGTGGAGTAATGCAGGAGATTGTTTGGGGATTGTTCATTGGTGTGAACCATGAATTGTAGATATGAATGGTCCTGTGTCCTACTTAACTGACGTATCACAAATGCATGGTAGGCAGATCCAGATCTACAATATAGCCGATAACTTTGAAACTACTAGTATCAGAAAGGGAAAAGTTGGACAAGATAATCACTACTACTTATGCTTACGCAATAATATCAGGAGAATAATACAAAGCTCGTTTGCATTTTATCTGGTGTTGTGATACTCAGGAATCACTTTATATGCATGAATTACCAACTAGTGAACTGTACTGGTTCTCTCTCCTTATTTATTTTATAATAACTCTTTTATTTTTTAAACCTCGCCATTTCTTAGGGAAAATTTCACTCCTAAACAGTGCACAGTCTTTAAGTGTTATGACTTATAGCATGAAGGGTCTAATATTTGCACTTTCCTTCTCTTTCCAGTATTGTTTATGCATACCCCTGTAAATAGATGTTTCCCTTTGTCTTCCGCAAACTGTACTTGTAGCTATATAATGTTAAAAAGTGTTTCTTAACAATATTAAATAGCCAATAAGTCTTCCTATAACAGCACTCCTACACTTAAATGCACTAACATAAAAGATAGCCCTTAGCCATAAAAAGTGATTTTTTAAAAGAATGTCCTGTTATCTTGCAGACTCTGACTTCACCGAGTCTGCCTACTCCCACATCTATGGTCGTCTGCCCCTACCCAACAGGGGTTATTTACCACCTCCCCCACCCCACCCACGTGCCATGTATGTTGGGGAGTGGGACTGAGGGGGCTCCTCCTGGCATCTCTAGAATTTACAATGGGATATTGGAACCCCTACCCCAGAGATGATGTTTGGGGTGTGATGCTCTCACAATGCACTGATATTCCTGACTGATTTATCAGCATCAGGAATGTCTCTGTCATTCATTCAACTTCTCGTCTGTCTGATTTTCCCATTGAAAATTAAACTGACTTGAACGATGTCCTGTGTGTGGGGGTTTATTGAAGGCATATGCAAGGGTCACTTCACAAGAACTCAGTCTGTAAATCCAGACCAGTTACTTTCCCTCTGCTAGTTCATCAGTGACCCTATTAGCTATTATGAGCCTTTATTACTCAGTAAGTCTTATTTTCTGTTTGCTGTAAATAGGAAAATGAGCCTTGTAGACAACAATAAAATAGGCTCACAGTCCCTGATCTTGTCACATTGTACAGATTATAGATAGGATTATGTTGTGGCCACCCTCTGCTGGATTGACCTTTACTTAATTAAATCCAGTTCTGGGACTGTTCTGCAGGCTATTACAGCTCTTTGCAGTTCCATGATTTTTAGTGTTAATCAAGTGTAAGAAAATGTTCCCTTTGCTAAGTGAATTATCCTCCTTTTCTTATCTCCTTCAGATAATTTCTTTTGAATAGTTCCATGAAATGAAGACAATTCTCTTTTACAATTATTGCTAATTTTTTTTTTTGCTAAGAATTTCTAACATAAGTAAGCAAATGGAGTTCTTGTATGTTAATCTTTCCACCCATTATGATTATTGTCGTGCTCTTTAACTGTGGTTCATTTCATGAAACTTGCATCACAATCAGCCCTCTAAGACTTATTCAGAATATTTCTTAGCTTTAGATGACATGCCTTCCTGGTAGCCATATTGGCCAGCCTCTGATGTACATAGATGAAATCATGAATGTGTGAATGATGTCTGACAGTTTAATTTTTAGACAGTGTTATGCTAAGCCTATCCCTGATTTACACTGTCCAAAACAAACTGTATGTTGATATTATCTGTCAGTGTTATTACAGTACCTCCATCTGAAGGTGTCTGCGTTTGGCTCATAACTGTGGAAAGATTTTTCATGTGCCTTTAACTGACAAGTTGTTTGATATCAAATGACTCATTATGATCAATAATTTTGAATAATTGGCTGTAGCTTTCTACCATTATTCTTAATGAAACTTCACCATAATTACATTTAAATTTTTTTCACACCTTGCAGTATCACCATGGAGGAAAATTCTTAGAAATTATGCTTTCTATACCAATTGCATAGGAAAATTTTCAGGGCTTTGAAAAATTTTCACCAGTTTCCGTAAATTTACTCATGACAGGGAAGAGGTCTTGAGATGACCCAAGAAATCATCATGATCAGTAACTTGTATATAGAAGTTAAGGTGACTTGAATATGTTATCTGAGACATCTTCCCCCTTCATTCATTTTAAGTGGAAATGTATGTTGTGTTTTATATATATATTATGAGATGATTTTTTTGCAATATAGGATCATCCCCTGCATACTGATGAAAGAGTTCAGATATTTAATTTTTTATTGTTGTATGGAAATTGTATTCCACAATATTTATGTTTGGTTATAGCCTCCAGTAGGAATGAATAATTCAGTGTGTGTAAATTTTTTTATAATTTTGTATATTTACTTGAAACTTTTTACAAAATTCCATTTACTGATGTGTAACTATTGTATATGTGATTAAAATAATTGACATCTTGGCTTTTTGATATTTGTAGTTCCTCTTTCACATCTAGTGCTCAGCGTGAAAGGCAGTAGTCTTTGTAAAAAAAAAATTGTACTGTAGTTATGTGATGTTACTTTAGGCTATACTTTACCTTCAATAATATCCCTCAAAGATGTTGTTCATTGAATGTAATTTTTTCTTGAAACTTGAATTGATTATTTTTTTAATTCCTATTCAACAAAGGTAGAAGGAAACATGCCTGACAGACAACACTCGATCTTGACGTGCAGAACCAAAGTATCCCATCAAAACATCAGCTCTCCAGAGAATAGGTAAATGTTAGTTGCAGACGAAGGATAAGGAGAATGCCAGTGCCAGATGGAACAATATTAGTACTCTGAAAAACTGTAATCAGGGTTAGAAAATCATCAACCCCCCCAAAAAAGTGGACTGGTTTTTGAATTATGAACTCCTAACAGAGCCGTTAAACTCCAGGCCTGAACATTAACTACTGGTTAACAAAATCCTGTCTGTAGTGGTTCTGGGTTAACTCAAAGCCCATGAGTGTGAAATTAAGACCATTTTTTTATGGGCCATGAAGTAGATATGGAAAAAGATTACTCAATAATTTTCAAGAATCATTGTGAGTACCTAATGGAAGTACCCAAGTAATCTGCACTGTAAAGGGAACTCTCATCATGTTAGAACATATACTACAGGATTGGTACATAAGGGACACCCATAAAACCCCAAGAGGATTGTCATTTTAGGGTCATGACTTGTCATTTGACTTCAGTCAACCAGCTTCACAGATAATGAGGTGTTATATCTGATTCAGCATGAACATGCCACTTCAGTTCTAGAACCCAATGAGCAGAGTGACGTTTCAGTGTAGAATGTAAGTGATCAAACTTTAAACTCTTTCAACTTCATTGTCAACCTATACAGAAAACTTTGTCTTTGTTCAGAGACAAAGGGAAGTGACAGAGTCCTTTGGATTGATAAGGTCCTCTATGAGACTTTACTACATTACTTCCACTGACAACAATACAGCCTCACATGGTGAAAGTGAACTCCCTAACTGCTTAACTCCCTGGTATACCGTTGTGATGCCACAGAATTTAATATGTATCCCATAAGCTCTTGTCAGTTTGAAAAACTTCAGTTTTGAAATTAGTGGACAATTGATGTATACAAAGTAATTTAGAAGAAAAAAATTTGTAGTCGCCCACTCTCTCTAGTTTGGGGCACTGGTGAACCTGGCTTTTTTGTAAGCAGCATTTTGTATTAGGAAAGTAGGTTTTTTGGTTATAAATTCATATAAGAAGAATATCAAGCTAACAATAGTTTGATTTATTTTCAAAGACTGTGATTTACCTGGTGCTCAAAGTGTGACCGAGAGTGTATTTGACTGTAGAACTTCAGGTCATGGAGATTAAATGAAAAGCACATCTTGTGCCTAAAAGTCATAAGGTTAGTAGATCACATTGCAGATAATAAAATTTTTTTATGTGCCCTGAAAATATTCTCATCATAGAAATCTCAGAAAATAAAAAAGTAATAGTTTGTGAAAAAATATATTGATGTTTAGAGAAGTGTAATGTCCAACAAAATTCCATAGATGCAATAGCCTAGCTTTTCAGAATATCTAGGCAAAGAGCATGTCATTAATGTCTGGTTGAGACAAAAAGAAGCAGTTTTTTTTAGTAAGATAATCTCTAGTCATAACACGATTGAATGAGGAAATGCTCAGAGTCTTATTAAAGCCTTGACTTTACAAATGAAGAAGTTCGTCTTAAATATGTAATGACTTAAACCATTCTTAAACATGTAAAGAGGTTAAAAATATGGAACTTACCTCTTAATTATAGTTTAGGATTGCAGGAAGTTTTATTTATTACATTTGATTGCCAGAAACCTTTATTTTTTGTTTATCATAAATTTGCACCAGAGCAGTCATATACATAAGGTTTGCTTTATTCTCATAATTTTTTGGTTATTGTCTTGGTTCATATGCAAAGTTTTCCGAATATTTCAGTATCAGAACTGTCTTGTCGATAAAGCAGTGTTAGTGTGTGTCCATAGAAAATTTCATGAATTCATAACTTAAAGATCCATAAGAATATTGATAAAAGGAATGTTATATGGCAATGTTACTTAGTTTCTGATATGTTTTCTTTTTCCATAAATGAATAAGCCAATTAAATAAACTTCAGAAATTTAGATTTACCATTTGTTCATCATGGTTGATGACAAATTACAATTGCTTTCCGTCATAAGAGCCAGTTTTTAGTGACTAATGGTGCGACAAGGAAAGATAATGGTTATACCCTTAAACACCGTGAAGATACTATAGGATTCAGTGTGCTTTGGAGGTTTAGAAATATTTGCAGCCCATGCTCAAAAGATTTTGAAGTTTTGAGGCGACCCTCAATAGGTTCTCCATTGAAATACTTACTTTTGGTGGTACTCCCTCTATAGAGCATTAGAGCCCTTAGGAGTAGGGTCCTGTTTGATGAATGGGAAAGGAGATGATCTATGATTATGGCGATGATATGGAAAACTTTTGTTTATAACCAAAAATGTTTGTGGATTCAAGAATATGTAAAAGATAATTGATAGTTGTCTTGTAGTAGGCTAACTTCATATTTTCTGTGATACTTGAGAGAAAAGTTGATGCTATATTTAATTCTAGATTGACTTTTAATCGTTAATTTTTATTTAAGCTTAGACAATTTAATTCTAGATTGGCTTTCAATCGTTAGTGTCTAGACTTATCTAGATTGACTTAGCGTTAGTTTCTAGGTAAGCCTATTTTAATCGTTAATTTCTAGGTAGGCCTAGTTATTTTTTGTCTGTCTGGAATTACGTTTGTATAGTGTAATGTGTTAGCAACCTAGCTCAGCATCTGCAAGTGTTAGATTAACTGCGTAGCGTCCCAATTTGTCAGGTTAGCCTATTATTCAATGAGGGTAGCCAAATATCGTTCTAGGTTAGTCTCATGGAACAGCTTCATGTATAAAGGTAGACTACTGCAGCATCCTACCTTGTGAATGTTAGTTTAACTCAAGTTGTCCTTTCGGATGTAGGCTTTGTTAACGATGTAACAAAGTGTCTATGGTTACCACAACGTGATTGCATTATGTCAAAATAAATGTTATGATATATAAACCTAATGTAGGAGCCTCATGTGAGATAAACCTAATGTAGGAGCCTCATGTGAGATAAACCTAATGTAGGAGCCTCATGTGATAGATTCGCTTAACATAATTGCCTCATGTGTCATGCTATGCAAATATAGTCACTTTGTTTTAGATAAGCCTAACGTAATGGACTTGTGTTATGTGAGCCTAACAGAGTAATCATGTGTTAGATGAACCTAACATGGTAGACACAAGTGTTAGGGTAGCCTAACGCAGTAACCCCGTCTAGAAATATTAAAGGAAATTACATATCAAAGGATAATTAGGTTTGCACATAAAATGATTATTTGTTTTATACGTGTATTTTTGGTATTGAATAATCCTGGTATGATGAAATGATTTTCTACGTTTTATGTATAGTGATACTATGTGTGGTGTTTGCAGAGCCAGGTGCAGGTTATCCAACTTGGTAGACAATAGATCGTTTTGTGTTAATACTTTCATGACAAAATGAAACTTTGATGTTAAGAAATATGGGAAGTTAGACTACTGAGTCATTGGTATTGTTACTAATCTTTGTAACATTTGTGACTGTACAGGAGATGAAAGCAGGTGGTTTAATTGTGTTGTAACTATTTGAGTAGGGACTCTCCTGGTCTCCTCAGTTTAGTTGTACTTGGGAGTGCTTGCCTTAGGAAGGCCGCCTCATTTTTCTATTGATGTGTCACATTTCCTGTGCTCTGGTGTGCTAGGAATGGTTTGTTTATTATTTAAATATGTTCTTCAAGAGATTCTAGTAGTGCGTTGGAAACTTAAAGTTAAATAGATATCAGCATTGTCTTTGGAAGTATACTTATGTTCCAATAAATGATGATGAAAAATTACGAGTGTAATAAATGAAAAGGTGATCAGATATGTAACCGAGGACGGCGCCATCTTGTGGCTGAAATAGATACTGGTGTACAAATGGTTGTAATGTTGTCAGTTTGTGATTATTATGATGACCATCTCGGTTATGTAACATTCCTGTCTTAGTTGTTATTGATGGTGTCATGTCAGGTAGTTGATGTCGCCAGGTGTTAAAAGTGCGTAATCTGTTTATGTCTTCAGAATTGAAAGCAGTGTAGTCGTACTCTCGAGGTAAGTGTATTATATGTAACATGTGATAATTGATTAAATAACTGCTCAGGTTCTGAATTGCAATTTAGCATCAAAGAATTTCGTACACATTTCATGATGTCAGTTTGTTGACTGAGACAAGTGTAATTATTTCATCCACATTTCTGGCAACTTGACATTATACAAGTTATTGAGCTTGGTAATACTTTATGACCCGTTTGTTTATGTTGTATTAAATGTATGTTGGTTCTTGTGGTCGTATTTAACAATGGTTATTTTGCCGATATGTCGGCACTGGAGGGTTAATTGGTGTTAAGCCGATGTTTTATTTCCTCTTACGCAACTTGGTAATTAGTTGACCATATTGACTTGTCAAAGGTGAACGGGTAAGTAGATTTTCCCAATGCCTCATTAATTTTATGTGTTAAGTTAGGTTAGGGCGTTACCTAACCTATTTGTGTTAGGGAAAGTGGAATATTCAGGTGATCCAGGAAGCTCTGTTGAATATTGAGTCAACTACATTATTGTTGAGCTTAACGATGAATTTTAATGATACTATCTTCAGCGGGAATCTTTTTATAGCTGTGTTCACCGTCTTCAAGTGTAGCGAAAATGGCATGACATGTCAGACAAATCATCCTTACCTATTTTCCAGTTGGGGTGTTCTGTTCCACGACCTTAGCTTACCTCGGCAAGTATCATTATCATGTAAGTCGCTAACGATGTTAATTGTCGTGGTAGAGAAAAAAGTGAACAGTATCGGCTTATCACTAACCATTTGCTGATAATTCCGTCGGCAAAATATCCGCTTAGTAATGTACAATGGAAGAAATGGGATTGTTTAAACATCAAATTAGGTTTCTTAATCGATAATTTTTGATAATTTTAGGATCAAGGATTTCTTACACTGTAAATCTTGTATATTCGTGGTATCATTATATTTGATTACTCCTAAATGAAATAGAAGAGTCCTACATATGTGTGGACCTAAGTTGGGGTGTCTCTACAGCCTTGTGTGGTCATTGCCTTTTTGATGATTAATTTAAGTTTCCCAGCATGATTATGAAATCATAAAATCATGTTTCACATTTCATTTCTACTGCGTTACATACGACATGATTACTGGTTAGTGTACCTTTTTATCAAATCAGGATGCATTTATTGCCCCATTCTGTTCAATGTTGTCATCTTAGTGTGTATCTTGATTAATTTTTAGGACTAGATATTTTCACTGGTTTTACTTTCAGTTTAGTATTAATGAATATTCCGGCAGTATTGCTACACAGGACATCAGTGGGCTTACACCTACCTGCAGGGTAGGAGTACCAGAGTGACTTTTGTTGCTAGGCACACTCAGAATGTGGTATTACATGTTAAGCATTCAGGTTATTCTAAGGCAACAAGTTTTGTAACCAGATTCTTCATTTGTATCATGTTTTGTGACCAGATTCTTCCTTTGCATCTTGTTTTATAACCAAGGGATTTATAAAGGATGAGTGCCAATTAATGCTCCTCAATTTTTGCCATCATAACAATGGTATGTATGATGAGCACAAAGAACCAAGCCTTCTTACAGATCCATATTTAGCTCGCAAAGGAGGGTGAGCCACTCTTGCAGTCAAAGCCAAGGTATGCATGTCAAAAAAGCAATGATTTTCCACAAAGGGAACTGTTTACATAATGCTGAGCTTAGCAAGCTGTGGTTGTACATACCCAGTATTTATCTTTTTAAAAATTCATTTTTTTTTTTTTATATGTAGTGCATGACTCAGATTTGAACTGTTCATTTTGGCTTACAGCCTCACAAACCCAGCACCCAGAATGAGAAATAGCCGTGTGAAAGTATGCCGAATGTGTAGCTTACATAGTTAGTACCTGTGAACTTTGAGGAGGCTTATTTTGCAACGTTATTACATATTAAAGATATTTTTTCTAATTATCTTACTTTTGGTTCAAAGGCTTTTTTAGAAAAAAAATGAGATAACCCACATTAACTATATTTTGTAGATTGGGATGAAGCTAATTCCTTGGGGCTTCACCTTTAAACTTAATAATTTTATTGTGCAAATTTGAATTTTTCAACGTGTCAGCATTCGCTTCGTCTGTGCCTAACTTATTCCAAATGTCTAATGTTTTTCCTAAGAATTGTTGCCTATTTCTTGAAAATGTTTTGTCCTAGTTTCCTGTTATACCTTATGATTTCAAGGAACCTTCTATGTTAACATCAAAGGCTTCTTGAAAT
>JAUUDY010586251.1:0-10227 GCA_032361765.1 Panulirus inflatus | reverse complement strand
AAATACATAAAAGAATGTGTTGATACTGTCTTTATGGGCAGAACATAGGCGACCATCACTCAGCCACACGAGCATACACCGTTCTAATCCCTCATCTCTCCTCTCCTGGGAGGGTGGAGCACCTTCTTTCACACTCGTCTTGCGAGCGTCTCCGTTTGAAAACTCCAATTCTATGCCAACCCCTGCAGAACCTGGAGCACACACACACACACACACCAAGTGTTTCTTCAACTTCCTTCAGTCTAAGGTGGCCCGAGACGCCGTCAACCCGCATACCGTCTATCACAGATCAAAGACAGCCAGATACGAGAAGCGGGTCTATGGATGGGTTCGTATCATGGAACGGATGGCTCGTTTCCTGATGATTGGAATAGTGATGCCTCGTTATGACCTCGTAACCCCAAGCTAGGCAACCCAGTCACTCTCGAGCCAGTGACTGGTGACTGGACAGTCCAGGAATCAAGACAGTCCGCCCAGCAAGTCAGTCCTCGGTCGTGGTTCCAGGGTGAAAGATGGCTGGAGGTGAGGAGGTGTGTGGAAATCACCCTCTCTGTGGAACACCAGACGAAGGTCTACACACAAGACTGGGGACGTATGGGGGGAACACTCAAGGGAGGAGGATAACTTAGCTAAGATGTAATCTACTCTTGTGCCACCCAGCTAAGATGGAAGCTACTCTTGTGCCACCCAGCTAAGATGGAAACCGCTCTTGTGCCACACAGCTAAGATGACAGCAACTACTTGTGTTACCCAGCTAAGATGACAGCTACTCTTGTGCCACCCAGCTAAGATGACAGCTACTCTTGTGCCACCCAGTTCAAGATGGAAACTATTCTTGTGCCACACAGCTAAGATGGAAGCTACGATTCTGCCACCTAGCTCAGAAGGAAGCTACTCTTGTGCCACCAAGCTAAGATGGCAGTTACTTTTGTGCCACCCAGCAGCTAAGATGGAAACTACTTTTGTGCCAACCAGCAACCAAGCTGGAGGCTATTTTGACCACATCCAGTACATACAAGCAGATAATTACAGACTTGGGAGTGGACATGGTGCCCCCCCTAACCTGTGGCCAGAGTCCCACATTAGGAGAATAGTTAAGGAGACCAAGTGTCTGCTGGCAAATATTAGAATAGCATTCAAGTATATGGATAAGGAAATATTCAGCCAGCTGTTCATATCCTACATAAGACCAAAACTAGAATATGCTTCTCAAGTTTGGTCACCCACCTCAGCTAAAGAAGCACAAAGAGCTAATAGAGAAGGTCCAGAGGAGGACAACAAACATGCAACCAGAATCAAGACAAATGAGTTACAGGAAAGAGCATTCGTCATAAATTTGATCACCTTGTAAGACAGAAGAATGTGGGGCGACCTAATCTCAAACTTTAAAATTCTAAACCAGAGTAATGACGTGGACAGTGAACAGTTCTTCGAAACATGTAGGGATAGAACAACCAGAGAACATAACAGGAAATCAAGCAAAAAACTGGTTAAATGAAATGTGAGGAATTACTTTTATAGTATGAAATTAATGGATGAATGGTATAGAATGATTGAGGACATGGGTAATGTAGACACCATACTCATATTAAGATATCAACAATCCCATATGTATCACATAAGCCCCATACGTTTAATACAAAACCCCATATATATCACATAACCTCCAGTATGTATCACATGAAACCCCATGTATATCACATAACCCCCAGTATGTATCACATGAAACCCCATATATATCCATATAACCCCAATATGCATCACATAAAACCCCATGAATATCACATAACCCTAATATGCATCACATAACCCCAATATGACCCACATAACCCCAATATGCATCACATAACCTCAATATGTAACACATAACTCCAATATGCATCACACAACCCCCAATATGCATCACATAACCTCAATATGTATCACATAACCCCCACTATGTATCACATAACCCCATATGCATCACATAACCCCCACCACGTGATCAATCCTGGCTCGTTGGCTCTTAACTACGCACATGTAGTGCTAAAATGACTCGATGGCGGACACGTCAATGAATAACGGGATGAAAGAATGTATCAATACGTCTACAAAATAGACAGAGCAGCGAGATCCGGCTAAAAGGAAATAAATCACCCGTCCAAAGCAAACTGACAGAAGCGCATCCAACGGGAGTGACGGGTGCCGCTACACTTAATCATAGGCACCCAAGGACCACTGGAGTTAACCTAATCATCCACAGAAATAATGGGAACCGAGGGTAGGAACGAAGCATTCTAAACATGGTGTTATTTTCTCTATGGAGACACTCTGCGTCTAAGACGGCCACCATTATCATCACTCGTCTAAATGCAGTTGACAAACACAGGAGCATCTTGTCTCTATGTCCAAGTCAGAACTTGATGGAATAGACTCAAACTTCACAGCTTAGTAATGTCTCCAAACTGTTTCCCTTTTAAAAGGAAACTTTGTTGGCAATTGTGGAGGTAGAAGACCTCCCAAACCATCATAAGGTAAGGTAAGGTGCCAGACCCCAGCTATGGGGGTAGAAGACCTCCCAAACCATCGTAAGGTATACGTAAGGTAAGGTAAGGTGCCAGACCCCAGCTGTGGGGTTAGAAGACCTCCCAAACCATCGTAAGGTAAGGTAAGGGGCCAGACCCAGGTGGGTTTGGGGTAGAAGCCCCCCCCCCCCCCGAACACTTCACCAATTTCCTTATTTCCTTATCCCACCGATTCCTCTAACCTGTTTCAAACCAAATTATAAATAACCACAATGGTACCGTGGAGATTAAACCCAATCAGACTCATAGGAAACAGAAAGGCGGACACGCACCTCTCTCTCTCTGTTTCCCATGGGTTTATTTGGGTTCCTGCTACAATACGTTCTCACCGGGTCGGATACCAGACCACCATTCGAGCTTGACTGAGCCCTCCCCACCTTCTAAGATAGTGTAGTCCTCGTCTTCCTCTACCTCTTTCATGATCTCGGCATCATCTGCAAACATTAGGCACGAGTCCCGTCATTCTGATGCGTCATTAACGACGATCAAGAAGAGCAACGGCCCCAAGCCAGAACCTTGTGGCACGCCGCCGCCAGTGTCCTCAAACCAAGTTCGAGGCTTCTCTGACACACAGACGTTCTGGGTTCTCTCCCACCAAGTTTTCTGTTCACCAAAAGAGTCTTGTGTCTACCTTAAAACTCAGCCTTCTTTGACTTTCTTTCTTTCTTGTCTGGAACGGTATCAAAGGCTCTCTGGCAGTTCTGGAAAAACCAACCCATCCAGAACTCACTTTTTTGAAAAGCCACAAGATATGCTGTGCACTAGAACTTCCTGTCCCTCCATCCATGTTATCTATCCGAAAATCTCTCTCTTTTTTTTTTTTTGCTAACAGACGTCTATCTGTTTTCTATCTATCTTTCCAGAACTTTTGCAGACCACAATCCTCCGCGAGACTGGAATGTAATCCAGGGCAAATGCTTGAGTTCTTTTCTCCAAGGCAGTCTGGACGGCCCATCTCCTCGACACTATAAAATCTTCCAAGGCTTTCTTGATTTCTTGAAATACACCTCAAGTGCCCTGTGAAGTACTTCTGAGCACGAAATGTAGGACAAAGTGAGAGGGTTTTATCAGGTCAACTATGGCTTGATGATCTGACCTCTGACCTGCAGTTTACTCTTGACAAATCTGTTGAAATGTTCTACACTCCCTTCTCCATCTGCCTTATCCATAGTGTTCTGTTGAGAGACTCGCTACTCCTCCATCTTCTGTGGTCATCAGAGACTCGCTACTCCTCCATCTTCTGTGATCATCAGAGACTCGCTACTCCTCCATCTTCTGTGATCAGCAGAGACTCGCTACTCCTCCCCATCTTCTGTGATCATTTCTCGTATCCTAACTTGCTTATCAAATCTCCTCCATCATTATCTCTGAATCTGACATCTTTAACAGCCATGAAAGTCAATCCAAACTCTCTGGAAACACAAAACATATCGGACGTACAGAGGCCTCCTCATATCTGCAAGTTGATTAAGGTATAGGGTCACGTCAATCCTGAATTTTCTTCATACAAATCGACAATCATTGTTTCAGTAACCATCAATCTTTATCTTAATTTTCCTTATCTTCTGTAAAGGCTGGTCGTCATTTGTCCTTCACTTCAGCGGAGGACATTGTCAACAGCCAAATAACCGACCGGTCATATATGGAGACTAGAGAGGAAGTCGTGTCCAATGTCTCTTCCGATAACAGAAGCTGTTCTGCAAAGGCTTTGTGTCTACCTTCCAGCCATTATTTTCTCCCAAGATACGGAAGGAAACACAGATTATGACGTCTTATGACCCTCTTCTGGCAACACGGGAAGTCTGGTCTGTGCAAGACACTGGGAACATACTAAAGGAAAAGGCATCTTGATAAAAACTCTCCAGTTACTTGGTTGGAAGGAAGTGAATAACCAAGACAAAGAAGGAGAAACGAACGTCATTATGTCTAGAGAGAGCCGTGGGGAAAGACATTAGAGCGATAATGAAGCAACAGCTGCCCTTTCCAAGAAATATTAATGATGGCTGATTGGATACTACGGATCTTCAAGAGATAAATCCACAAAGGACACCCTTCAAGGCATTTATACGTTCTAGAATGTAATGCTACCGTGTGCGAGCATCGCCTTTGAAGGAAGACGAAGCTGGAAGGTTAGAAAGTGTCATTAAGAGAAATCTTTCAAGGGCTACACTGACAGTGTTAAGACTCGATATACTGAGAACGACAGGAAACACTGAGGCTATACTCTCAAAAACACAAGACAGAAGCGATATAAAACCATCCCTGAAAGATTAATCAAGACGGTTCCTCATGTGCGGTCGACATATCTCCCTGTTGCCACGGCCAGCATGGATGACCTGAGGGCATTCTCCGGTACAAGAGCAAAGGTGTCATTAATACGATCAAAGACAATGCAAAAAACAAACAAACAAACAAAAAAACTGGATGCCCAGCATCTTCAATGCATTACCTTCATCTCCTGAAAGACAAGCTGTGGTCAGTGGAGAAGTGTAATCAAAGCGGGACAGAACAGGAGACTGCGGAGGGTGAAAAACTGTTTCGCAGTGAGGGATTACAGCCTGAGAGAGGTGAAATGAACGGAGGGGGCCCCACACTGCTCAGTTGGAGGTCGTTGGTCGACCAAGCTGTTGGAGACTGCGGCCGGCAACTGCCACTAGTGCGATAGACCGTAAATATTTGTTTCCAGGAATCTTCTCAAATCTTCCATTAACGTGGTGGACACATCTTTCCCGTAGTCTGCACCGTTCTTTATTTGTTGACCCTTCCTATACTGGTGCGGTTGGAACATTTTCCACTGGCTGACGTGCTGTGTTCGGCTGTCCAATACAAGACTGTTTACGTCCGTATGTTTCCTGTGTCATCTGTTGATGCCATATCCATACTCAAGTATTTGACAACACCTACAAATGATGACATCAAACGATGGTTCGTGTTTGCGTCATAGATAGAAAAATGTAGAACAGAAAAGGTGTCAGTGTAGCACCTTGGGGAACAGATCTTTATATCGTGGACACACTGGACATGACTTACGAAAACGCTTTGCGATCTGTTTGGAAATCTTATGATAATCTTTCAATTTATCCAGTTATTCCCATCTCAAACATTATGTGTGCTCTGACGCCATGGTCACATTTACTGAGAGGCTTCCGCCAAGCCTGCATGTACTTCACCAGCATTCTGCCCGTCCTTCTGAACCTCTACCATCTTATCATAGTGGTCAAGCAACTGTGAGAGAGAGGGAGAGAGGCAAGATCATCTCGCCCTGACACCATGTTGTCCTGGGTTAGGCAGATTGTCTTCACCTCTCAAATCAGTCAGTTTACGTCTTAGGTCTCCCTCGGGAATGTTAAGAATGTGTCACGTCTGTGTGCTGTTGGTTAGACCAGTTGTTTGGCATTGCTTTGCTTCCTCGTTTGTGGAGTGGGGCGATGTGGGTCACTGTCAAACTCTCGTGGTGATGATAATGATGCTAGAGTCGAAGTTTGTTGAATGCCAGATCACAATGGAATATGGGGATGAAGATTAAGGATCAATAAATCATACATCGTTACTGACGGGTTTCCCATCAATTGATCATGTGTGAGGTTATCAGGTGAAAACAATCTGCTCACATGTATACAGGTCATGGTGGCTAGGTCATGAGGTGTCAACAGCTCCACGAAGGAACAAATAAGGTTTGACCTCTTTAAGACCAAGGTACGACCCTTGAGAACGAGTCACAACTCTTGAGCACGACAGTGCGACCCTTAAAGACGACTCCTCACGACCCTTAAGCACGACAGTACGACCCTAAATCACGACAGTACGACCTTTGATCACGACGGTACGACCCTTGATCACAACGGTACGATCCTTGAGCACGACGGTACGACCCTTGAGCACGACAGCACGACCTTTGAATGCCACACTGCTATAAACAAATAGATGAAACTTAGATGCAAAGAAAAGCAAAATAATTCAAATCAACAAACCTTTGGGGTTCTTTCGAGGTTGCATGTGATTAAAGAAAGCTGAAACTCACAGACGAGTGTGGGTAGAAGTAGATAAACAGATTTTTCAAAGAGAATATTAGTGCAAGCTTTTTATTCGACTAAGGAAGGGCACATAACGACACTCATGGACTTGAAGCGAAATATCAAGTCTATTCTTAAACGGATCTATGGTGCTGCTTTCAACTACTCTAATTGGTAAATCATTCCATATGGTAACAATCCTCTTGAAGATAAAGTACTTTGCCTCATTCCAAGTAAAACGTTTACCCACCATTACTACGAGTGACATCAGGCAAATGTGGCTTTAAATATCTAATTACATCAAGATTATCAAAGCCTTTAATAATATTGAATACCTGCATCAGATCACCTCTTAACCTTCTCTTTACTAAGTTAAATAAATCTAGATCATGTGGTCGGGTCTCATAGGATTTGTTTCTCAGTCCTGGATTAATCATCTTGGTAGCTCGCCGCTGTATACTCTCTCCATTGTGTCTGTGTCTTTTCTTAAGTGGGATGACCAGAACTGAACTCAATATTGAAGGTGGGGACGCCACTAGTGAACTGTGAAGACTCAGATTTTGCATCTATTTGTTTTATTACTGCGCATTATTGATTTACATTCAAGTCATGATTGATCATGAAATCTAAGTCTGTTTTTGTTCTCGTGATTTGCCCATACACCTTTAACAGAATCCAAAACCCATCTTGTCTCCTTATATATCGTACAACCGACGTGTCAAACATTGTATTTCCTTTTCATCATATTTCACCCAACACCTGTCTATCACCTGGTCTCTGTTAGCTTAAAGTTGTCTACGTTCATTTCAGCTTTCTAAAACTTTACTTCCCAGCTTACATTCGCCCGCGGTTTTTTGGATAACCCGCAACACAGGGCTGCTGTTAATGTTATTGATGTATAACAGGAAGAGAAATGGTTATAAGATTTTGACCTTTGTGGCTCACCGCTTGTTAAGTGTAACCATTACGAGGCTTGACCGTTAATTACTCCTCTTTTTCACAGAGCCAAGTGATCTTTTAACAACCAAATTACAAGTTCATCTATACCACGTAGATAAAAATTTTGTTTGTATAAATCTTTGATGCTGAACTCCATGTATTGATTTCTGTAAACATGAAAGTAAATGACACAAACTAGCTTTATTCCTCATGATATATTGACTGTCCTATGAAAGAAATCCTTCAGGTTTGTCCAATATGAACTAATGCAAATAAACCACTCTAACACTCACCTGTTAACGCTGTGGTTCTTCAAATAATCTATCTGCCAATTACAGGCGTCATGCTAATTGGGCTGTAATTTCCGGATAGGAACTAGTTACCATTTCTGAATACCATGTTCCACATGCCAAGTTCTAAGACTATGGAAATTATTGTTCTTTTGGAAAGTAACTTAATGAAGAAAGCATTCAAGATTTTATCTCAACTTTTCTTTGTACTTCTTACATTATTTTTCGTTGAAAATACTTATCTTTGAATTGACTTCATCCCATTTTGTGCTGAGACCAGATCATGAATGCTTGTGGCATAATAGCAGAATGTTCTTCTCTACAAGCCATGGGTATGGACTTGGAACACTAGATATGTCTCCAATGGTACACACAGACAGGTAAGGAATACCTTAGAGTTTTTGCCATAGTTTCGTTATATTAAACTAAGTCATTCTCCTATGTAGTTGATAGACCAATTCCAGTGGGTAATGACTCATTGCCTTTTGGCATGATGAAAGAAATCTGTCAAAGTTTTTTTGATATTTCCAGCAACATAGACTTTATTTTGACGGTTTTCTCTTTGACATATTTATATGCTAATTTGTTCCACGGAGATTTGCATAAAGTATTCTACTATATTAGTTCAATTTCTCTGTAGGTTTCTCCTCTGCTTCTGACTGGAACAAGAAACCAGTTTGGTTTATATCTAGAAAATGACACGTTGACATGCTCTGGCATGTCATATGACACATGTGTCGGACAGCAGTCGTCAATATGTTAAAGGTACGACACAGGATGTCATACGCTGGATGTCAGTGTCATATGACATAAGTTATCACGTAGAAGGAGTCAATACGACACAAGTGTCAGTACAGAGAGGGTGTCGCTGTCATATGACACTTGAGTCATATTCGGTCCCTTGACATTATTCATTTCTTTCGTACATTTTCTCTGAAAATACACATTTTTTTCTCACTTGTACAGGAATGTCATATTTTGATAACATCACTGAAGAGTTCTACCAATGGAGTGATAAGTTTACCAGTGGTACTACCATGATGGTAATGATGGTACCATATATATATATATTCTGGTATAGGGTCTACAATGTAGATGATCATATTGTCAGTAATGAGTGATGAAGGAGAACAATGAGGTTGAGTCACGACGAAATAACTTTGTAGGGAACTTGAGGCCTAGATGCTTAGAATCTATGGCCCCTTGTGTCTCTGTGTGCGTCACAGAATAATGTTGATAATGTAACGAAGGCCGGAAGGCTATTGACGACAGCTGGATGTGTCTCAGTGTCTCAAAATACTAAGGTGGATTGGTATTTCCTTTGAGATCAGCTTTCCCCGACGGAATGCTGGTCTCTGGCTTATCTCTGTGGCGTTTGTGTCGCATATTTATATAAACCTTTCCTTGTTGTCCAGCGAGAGGGCCATTTGCATCGCCACAGAAAACTAGGCCTCTTGTGGCCACGGTAGTTAACCATAACCAGAGAAGGTGTGGCGGTAACAGATGATGATAGACTTTACTCTGGAGAAGTTATGAAGAACCTCAGCTGGTCATTAAGGTCGTGTGTTGGCACATCACACAAAGAAGTTCACCTTTTTTCAAAGGAGAACCAATTGGTCTTCCTCGCCATTTCTCAACACCAGTCGCAAGTTATCTCTGGAACAAGTGTATGTCCCAATCTTCCAGCCTTGATCCCAAAAGCATTCGATCCCGATTTTATAGCTGGATCGACTTCAAGAATTGATTCTCGCCTGACCCGCGCGGCGCCCCCATCACCTGGATAGAGAGACCCCTCTTCTTGGGAAGCAAAAAAGGACTCAATCGGTAAAGGATTTGTCACAAGTTTACAGACGGGAGCTCGACTTTGGCTTGATTGCGATGAATAAAGACGGCAGCTCGACTTTGGCTTGATAGCGATGAAGGCCATATAGCATACCTTATCATTTCATTGCTCCATGCAAATAATTTCTAGTCATGTCGAAGAATCAATCATCAAGATAAAGGATTTCCCTTTCATGGGCTCCAGCCATACCATTATGGTGCTCCAGACGTGTTCATTTAACTCCCCAGTCGACCAATTATCTCAAACTCTCCTTCCAAGAACAGTATGTAAAGTTCAGGGTTTTTCTCTTTAAGTGAACATACTGTCTTTCTAACCCTGTCTGACTTCTGGCTTACAGTCGTGGTTTATAGAAATAAACCCCCACAAAAAACACAGATAACATAGGTTTAACCTGAGAATCTTACACCAAAATTGTTTAACTTGAGTTGTATTTAACAACATATATCTGCTCACATGTTAAGAAATGAAATGGACCAGATGTTAAAACAGGAGCAAATGTGCCAATGGTTCATTCTTAAGACGCCATGGAGCAAGCACAGTTGGACCTTAATATCCTGGAAACCATTAAAATCCTGGAA
>JAUUDY010586140.1:0-10227 GCA_032361765.1 Panulirus inflatus | reverse complement strand
TGGTGTATTCCCTAGTTATATGTTATATATTCAGTTGTATTCCCTTATACATGTATCATATATGTGGTGTATTCCCTAGTATATGTGTTATATATTTCTGTTGTATTCCCTAGTACATGTATTATATATGTAGTGTATTCCCTAGTGCATGTGTTATACGTATCTGGTGTATTCCCTGGTACATGTGTAGAATATGTTATGTATTCCCTAGTACATATGTTATATACATCTTTTCTTTTTCCTAATATAAGTGCCCTAGTACATGTGTAATATATCAGTTGTATCTACTTGTATATGTGTCATATAACCTTTTCGTCTACTAGCACGTGTCATACATCTTGTGTATCCCCTATTGTATGGATGATGTATCGGAGAGGATGTGTTATAAATCTGGTGTATTCCCCGTTACATATGGTATCATATATCCCGTTTGTGCACACATCTTATCGATCTTGTAGTGCGTGTTTATCTGGCGTATTACATGTCTCATGTAACTGGCGTATCATTTGGTTCATGAGTCATGAATACATTCTAATTGTTTAGAATTTATAGCTAGAGGTAATGATAGACACGTACATTAATGATAATCATATTTCTTGATACCTAGAAGACCACAAACAGTGACTCACTTATTATAAACACTTCAGGCAACATTACAACAAACAAAATGTCTCACTTATCATTATAAACAGCTTCAGGCAATATCATAACAAACAAAATGTCTCACTTATCATTATAAACAGCTTCAGGCAATATTATAACAAACAATGACTCACTAATCATTATAAACAGCTTCAGGCAACATTACAACAAACAATGTCTCACTTATCATTATAAACAGCTTCAGGCAATATTATAACAAACAAAATGTCTCACTTATCATTATAAACAGCTTCAGGCAATATTATAACAAGCAAAATGTCTCACTTATCATTATAAACAGCTTCAGGCAATATCATAACAAACAATGACTCACTTATCATTATAAACAGCTTAAGGCAATATCATAACAAACAATGACTCACTTATCATTATAAACAGCTTAAGGCAATATTATAACAAACAATGACTCACTTATCATTATAAACATCTTCGGGCAACAATACAGCAAATAATGTCTCATTCATCATTATAAACAGCCTCAGGGAACATTACAACAATGTCTCAGGTAACATTACAACAAACAATGCCTTAGGTAATATTACAACAGACAATGTCTCAAGTAACATTACAACAGACAATGCCTCAAACAATATTACAGCAAACAATGCCTTAAGTAACATTACAACAAATAATGCCTCAGATAACATTACAGCAGATATTGCTTCGGGTAACATTACAACAAACATCGTCACAGGCACCACTACAGCAGACATTCCCTCGGGTAACATTACAACAAACAATGCCTAAAGTAACATTACAGCAGACAATGACTCAGGTAACATTATAATAAACAATGCCTAAAGTAACATTACAACAGACAATGACTCAGGCAACATTGCAACAGAGAATACCTCAAGTAACATTACAACAGACAATGACTCAGATAAGATTACAACAAACAATGCCTCAGGTAACACTATAACAGAATACCTCACGTAACATTACAACAGACAATGCCTCAGGTAACGTTAAAACAAACAATGCCTCAGGTAATATTACAACAAGCAATGCCTCAAGTAACATTACAACAGACATATCTCACGTCACTACGACAAACAATGTCTCTTTCGATAACATAACAAATAATATCGCAAGTAACATAACAACAGACAATGCCTTAGTGATATTACAAGAAGCAATGCCTCAAGTAACATTACAACAGACAATACCTCGAGTCGCTTTAACAAGCAACGCCACGCAGTGATATGAGAAATTGGTGAGCAACATAACAACAGACAATACCTCAGGTAACATTACAACAAACAATGTCTCAGGTAATGTTACAACAGACAATGCCTCAGGTAACATTACAACAGACAATGCCTCAGGTAACGTTACAACAAACAATGCCTCGGGTAACATTGAAACAAACAATGCCTCAGGTAAAATCACAACAGACAATGCCACAGGTAACATTATAACAGACAATGCCTCAGATAACATTATAACAGATAATGCCCCAGCTGACATTACAACAGACAATGCCTCGGGTAACATTACAACAGACAATGCCTCGGCTAGCATTACAACAGACAGTGCCTCAGGTAACATTACAACATACAGTGTCTCAAGTAACATTACAACAGACAATGCCTCAGGTAACATTACAACAGACAATGTCTCAAACAATATAACAGCAGACAATACCTTAAGTGACATTGCAACAGATATCGCCTCAGGTAACATTTCAACAAACAACGTCTCAGGTAACACTACAGCAGACATTCCCTTAGGTAACATTACAACAAACAATGCCTAAATTAACATTACAACAAACAATGTCTCAAGTAACATTACAACAGACAATGACTCAGGTAACATTACAACAAACAATGCCTCAGGTAACACTACAACAGAGAATACCTCAAGTAACATTACAACAGACAATGCCTCAGGTAACATTAAAACAGACAATGCCTCAGGTAATATTACAACAAGCAATGCGTCAGTCAACATTAAAACAGACATGCCTCACATCACTATGACAAACAATGCCTCTTTCAATAATATAACAAATAAGACCGCAAGTAGCATAACAACAGACAATGCCTCAGGTAACATTACAACAGACAATGCCTCAGGTAACATTATAACAGACAACGCCTCAGCTGACACTAAAACAGACAATGACTAAGGTAACATTATAACAGACAATGCCTCAGGCAACATTACAACAGACAATACTTCAGGTAACATTACAGCAGGCAATGCCTAAGGTAACTTTAACAACAAACAATGCCTCAAGTAACATTACAACAAAGCCTCAGGTAAGATTACAACAAAACAATCCCTCAGATAACATTACAACACACAATGTCTCGGGTAACATTACAACAGACAATGCCTCAAACAATATTACAGCAAACAATACCTTAAGTAACATTACAACAGACATTGTCTCAAGTGACATTACAACAGATGTTGCCTCAGGTAACATTACAGCAAACAACGTCTCAGGTAACACTACAGCACACATTTCCTCAGGTAACATTACAACAAACAATGCCTAAAGTAACATTACAACAAACAATGCCTCAAGTAACATTACAACAAACAATGACTCAGGTAACATTCCAACAAACAATGCCTCAGGTAACACAACAACAGAGAATACCTCAAGTAGCATTAAACATACAATGCCTCAGGTAACACTAAAACAAACAATGCCTCAGGAAATATTACAACAAGCAATGCTTCAAGTAACATTACAACAGACGTGCCTCACGTCACTATGACAAACAATGTCTCTTTCAATAATGTAACAAATAATACCCCAAGTAACATAACAACAGACAATGCATCAAGTAACATTAAGGTAACATTACAACAAACATTCCTTCAGGTAACATTACAATAGACAATACCTCGCGTTACTATAACACACAATGCCTCATGCAGTAATACATAAAGATGGTAATTACGCAACATAACAACAAACAATACCTCAGATAACGTTACAACAAACAATGCCTCAGGTAATGTTACAACAAACAATGCCTCGGGTAACATTACAACAAATAATGCCTCAGGATACATTACAACAGACAATGCCTCAGGATACATTACAACAGACAATGCCTCAGGTAACATTATAACAGACAATACCTCAGACAACATTCAAGAGACAATGCCTCAACAGATATTACAACAGACAATGCCTCAACAGATATTACAACAGACAATGCCTCGGGTAACATTACAGCAGACAATGCCTCAGGTAACATTATAAGAGACAATGTTTCAGGTAACATTACAACAGACAATGCCTCAATTAACATTACAACAAACAATGCCTCATGTAACATTACAACAGACAGTGCTTCAGGTAACATTACAACAGACAATGCCTCAGGTAACATTACAACAGACAATGCCTCAGATAATATTACAACAAGCAATGCCTGAGGTAACATTACAACAGACAATGCCTCAGGTAATATTACAACAGACAATGCCTCAGATAACATTACAGCAAGCAATGCCTCACGTAACATTACAACAGACAATGCCTCGGGTAATAGTGCAACAGACAATGTCTCAGGTAACATTACAGCAAACAATGCCTCAGGTAACATTACAACAGACAATGCCTCAGGTAGTATTACAACAGACATTACCTCAGGTAACATTACAACAGACAATGCCTCAGGTAACATTACAACAGACAATGCCTCAGGTAGCATTACAAAAGACAATGCCTCAGATAATATTACAACAAGCAATGCCTGAGGTAACATTACAACAGACAATGCCGCAGGTAATATTACAACAGACAATGCCTCAGATAACGTTACAGCAAAAAATGCCTCAGGTAACATTACAACAGACAATGCCTCGGGTAATAGTACAACAGACAATGCCAAAGGTAACATTACAACATACATAGCCTCAGGCAACATTACAACAGACAGTGCCTCAGGTAACATTACAGCAGACAATGCCTAAGGTAACATTACAACAGACAATGCCTCAGGTAACATTACAACAGACAATGCCTCAGGTAACATTACAGCAGACAATGCCAAAGGTAACATTACAACAGACAATGCCAAAGGTAACATTACAACAGACAATGCCTCAGGTCATATTACAACGGACAATGCCCCAGGTAACATTACAACAAGCAATGCTTAAGGTAACATTACAACAGACACTGCCTCAGGTAAGATTACAACAGACAATGCCTCAGGTAGCATTACAACAGACAATGTCTCAGGTAACATTACAACAGGCAATGCCTCAGGTAACATTACAACAGCCAATGTCTCAGGTAATATCGCAACAGACAATGCCTCTGGTAACATTACAACAAGTAATGCCTCAGGTAATATTACAACAGACAATGCCTCAGGTAATATTACAACAGACAATGCCTCAGGTAACATTACAACAGACAATGTCCCAGGTAACATTACAGCAGACAATGCCTAAGGTAACATTACAACAGACAGTGCCTCAGGTGATATTACAACAGACAATGCCCCAGGTAACATTACAACAAGCATTGCCTCAGGTAACATTACAACAAACAATGCCTCAGGTCATATTACAACAGACAATACCTCAGGTAAAATTATAACAGACAATGCCTCAGGTAACATTACAACAGACAATGTCTCAGATAATATTACAACAGACAATGCCTCGGGTAACATTACAACAAGCAATGCCTCAAGTAATATTACAACAGACAATGCCTCAGGTAATATTACAACAGACAATGCCTCAGGTAACAGTACAACAGACAATGCCTCATTTAAGATTACAACAGATAATGTCTCAGGTAAGATTACAACAGACAGTGCCTCAGGTAACATTACAACAGACAATGCCTCAGGTAACATATAAAAGATAATGCCTCGGGTAACATTACAACAGACAATGACTCAGGTAATATTACAACAGACAACGCCCCAGGTAACATTGCAACAGAAAAAGCCTCAGGTAACATTACAACAGATAATGCCTCAGGTAACATTACAACAGATAATGCCTCAGGTAACATTACAACAGACAATGCCCCAGGTGACATTACAACAGACAATGCCTCAGGTAACATTACAACAGACAATGACTGAGGTAACATTACTCCAGATAATGCCTCAGGTAACATTACAATAGACAATGCCTAAGGTAACATTACAATGGACAATGCCTCAGGTAATATTACAACAGATAATGCCTCAGGTAACATTACAACAAACAATGCCTCAGATAACATTACAATAGACAATGCCTCACGTAACACTATAAGACAATGTACTTTGCATTCGTATCTTAGTCAATCAGAAAGTTTTTCATCACTAAGATGGTACTGGTTGGTGAACCTGATCTGCTTGATCCACCACTCTCCACCTTCTACCTTACACTGACCTTCCTAGCCCAAGCACCATCCTCCACCTACCAACTTATGCTGACCTTCCCTAGCAAGCTCCCATCCATCTCCACCTGCCAGTTCAAGCTAACTTTCGTGGATGAGACAGCACCTTCTACCTCCCAGATCAAACTGACCTTCCTGAGCGTGCTACCACCCTCCACCCTCTAGCTTAAGCTGAACGTCATGGGCGAGCCACCACCCTTCACCTGCTAGCTGAAGCTGACCTGTATGGGCGAGCCATCATCCACCACCTGCCAGTTTAAGTTGACCTTCATGAACGAGTCATCATCAACCACCTGCCAGCTTACGCTGACTTTCACGGGCGAGCCACCATCATCCGCTTACCTTCTGCCAACTTACAAATTTATGTCTACATTCTGTTTCCAAGTTGGGAAGCCTTGCTAGACGTCACTTGCTGCCCACCATCTGTGCCGTATGAATCATACTAACCCACCATCTGTACCGTATGGATCATACTAACCTACCATCTGTACAACATGAATCATACTAACTCACCATCTGTACACCATGATTAATACAACACAATGTCTGTACACCATGATTCATACTACGCCACCATGTGTACACCACGATTCATATCAACCCATCATCTGTACACCATGATCCATAATACCCCACCAAGTGTACACCATGATTCATACCAGCCCATCATCTCTACAACATGATTCATAACGATCCGCCATGATTCATACCAACCCACCATATGTACAACATGAATCATACTAACCCGCCATCTGTACCTCATAACTCATACAAACGCATCATCTCTACAACATGATTCCTACCAACCCATCATCTGTACACGATGATTCATTCCAACCCACCATCTGTACACCATGATTTATACCAACTAGCCACCTGTACAACATGAATCATACTAACCCTCCATCTGTACCCACGATTCATACTAACCCATCATCTCTACAACATGATTCATACCAACCCACTATCTATGCACCATGATTCATACTAACCTACCATCTGTACACCATGATTCATACCAACCCATCATCTGTACAACATGGATCATCCTAACCCACCATCTGTACCCCATGATTCATACCAACCCATCATCTTTACAACAAGATTAATACCAACCCATCATCTGTACACCATGATTCATACAAACCCACCATCTGTACTCCATGAATCATACCATCCCACCATCTTTAAACCCATGATTCATACCAAAACAACATCTGTACCCTTGAATCATACCAACCCATCATCTGTACAAAATCATTCAAACCAACCCATCATCTGTGCACCATGGTTCATACCAAACCACCATCTGTACACCACGATTTATACCAACAAATCATCTCTACAGTATGATCCACACAAACTCATCATCGTTATACCATGATTCATACCAACCCATCATCTGTGCAGTATGATTCATACCAATCCACCATCTGTACACGAAATTTCTTACCAACCCACCATCTGTACACCATGATTCATATCAACCCACCATCTGTACACCATGATTCATACCAAGCCATCACCTATGCACCATGATTCATACCATCTCATCATCTGTACACCAAGATTTATACCAACCAATCATCTGTGCACCATGATTCATAACAACACATCATCTGTACACCCTGACTCATACCAACACATCATCTGTACATGATAAATACCAACTCACCATCTGTACACCATGATTCATACCAATCCATCATCTATACACCATGATTCATACCAACCCACCATCTGTACACCAAGATTCACAGGAACACGCCATCTGTACACCATGATTCATACCATCCCACCATCTGTGCACCGTGATTTATAGCAACCCACGATCTGTGCATCATGATTCATACCAACCCACCATCCGTACACCATGATTCATACCAACCCATTATCTGTGCATCATGATTCATACAAACTCACCATCCGCACACAATGATTCACACCAACACGCAATCTGTACATTATGATTCATACCAACCCATCATCTGTACACCATGATATGTACCAACCCAACATCCATACACCAAGCCTCACACCAACCCTCAATCTGTACAAAATCATGCATACCAACCCACCATCTGTACAAAATGATTCATACCAATGAACCATATGTACACCATGATTCATACCAACACACCATTTATAGACCACGATTCATACCAACCCACCATCTGTACACCGTGATTCATACCAACCCATCATTGTCAAACATGATTCATACCAATGTATCATCTTTACACAATGATTCATACCAAACCATCACCTTTACACCATGATTCATACAAACCCATCATCTGCATACGATGATTCGTAACACCCCTTCATCTGTATACCATGATTCATACCAACATATCATCTGTACACAATGATTCATACCAACCCATCACCTTTACACCATAATTCATACCAACCCATCATCTGCACACAATGATTCATGCTAACCGATCATCTGTACACCATACTTCATACCAATATACCATCTGTACAACATGATTCATACCAACCCACCATCTGTACACAATGATTCATATCAACCCATCATCTGTACAACATGACTCATACCAACACACCATCTGTGCACCATGATTCATAACAACCCATCATCTGTACACCATTATTCATACCAACACACCATCTGTACACCATGATTCATACGAACTCACCTTCTGTACATCATGATTCATACTAACCCACCATCTGTACACCATGATTTATACCAACCCATCATCGGCACAATATGATTCATACTAACACACCACCTTACACCATGATTCATACCAATCCACCATCTGTGCACCATGATTCATACCAACCCACCATCTGTACACAATAATTCATATAACCCCACCATCTGTGCTCTATTCTCCATGATTCATATCAACTCATCATCTGTACACCAAGATTCATACCAACCAACCATCTGTACACCATGATACATACCAACCCATCATTTACATAATTCATACCAACCCATCATTTGTACACAATGATTCATGCCAACCCATCATCTTTACACCATGATTCATACCAACCCATCATCTCCACACCATGATTCATACCTACCCATCATCTGTACACAATGATTCATACCAACCTACAATACTGTACACCATGACTCATACTAACCCACAATATGTACTCAGTAATTCATACCAACCCATTATCTGTACAAGATACATTCCAATCCATCATCTGTACACCATGATTCATACCAATACATCATCTGTAAAACATGATACATACCAAACCATTATCTGTACACCATGATTCATACCAACTCACCTTCTGTATACCATGATTCACGCCAACACATCATCTGTACACCATGAATCATACCAACACACCATGTGTACACCATGATACATACCAACCCATCATCTATACTCCATGATTCATATCAAGCCTCCATCTGTACACACTGATTCATACCAACCCACCATCTGTGCACCATGATTCATACCAACCCACCATCTGTGCACCATGATTCATACCAACCCACCACCTGTACACCATGATTCATACCAACCCACCACCTGTACACCATGACTCATACCAACCCATCGTCTTTACGACATGATTCATACCAACTAACCTTCTGTACGCCATGATTCATACCAACCCATCATCTGTGTATCATGATTCATGCCAATCCACCATCCATACACCATGATTCACACCAACCCATCATATGTACACCATGATTCATACCAACCCATTATCGATACACGATGAATCATACCAACCCACCATCTGCACACCATGATTCATACCAACCCATCATCTCTACACCTTGATTCATACCAACCCACCATCTATACATCATGATTCATACCAACCCACCATATGTTTACAGTGATTCATACCAACCCATTATATGTACACCATGATACATACCAACCCATCATATCTACAACATTATTCATACCAATTCACCATCTCTACCGCACGATTCATACCAACGCACCATCTATATACCATGATTCATACCTACCCATCATCTGTACACAATGATTCATATCAATCATCTGCACACCATAATTCATTTACTTATTTTATTATACTTTGTCGCTGTCTCCCGCGTTAGCGAGGTAGAGCAAGGAAACACACGAAAGAATGGCCCAACCCACCCACATACACATGTATATACATACACGTCCACACACGCACATATACATACCTAT
>JAUUDY010585919.1:0-10228 GCA_032361765.1 Panulirus inflatus | reverse complement strand
TATATATATATACACACACGCATGATTAATTTCCTCCATTTCATATCTTAAAAATGTTTTAAACGAAAATATTACGTTTTCATTATTATTTTTTTTTAAATCCACACACCTAAACCCGTACATACGTCATTATGTACCTAGACCTCACAAAAGGATTCCTTTTTTTTGCGCCGATTCTGCGTCATATTTGTACGTGTATTGGTTGTCGTATATGATGATATCGACGATGTATGCGAACCGGTTTTGACTGTGTAACATCTAGACCCCGGTTGTAAATCTCACCCTGACATCTGGCGCAAACCCTCGACACCGTAAACAGGACAGTTACACTGAACCTATGTCCGGCACTTAGTAGAGTACTGTTTTGAAGGTCGTTACACCGGCCTCCGGTGTTATACTGAGAACATATCTAATCACGTACGAAGCCTGCTGTTATCGGGCTAGGCACTTGCGATGCTACCCACACTTAGACCACGTTATCATGTCAGATGTGTTACAGTGGTGTGTCGGACTGTCGCCATTCATACCTACCTTGGAACTTAGTACTGAGGATGTTACGCAGCCAGATCCAGAAATGACGTTGCGTCACCCGGAACGTAACTACTGTTACGAACGTTACACCTGCATCCTTATATGACATGTTTACACCAGAGACCAGTATTACGGACGTTACACAGCGGGATCGTAGTGTGACGTTAGGTCACAGTATTTCTTAGTTTAAACTACTTAAAAGACACTTCATGTTAGCTAAACTAGACGAGGCAGTAGTTATGTGCTGTATGGTAGACTGCGTAACTATTTCCGATGATTATGGTATCATTGTGTAGTTTGTACAGTAGGAAGTTGGGTTTAAATGCTGTAGTTACTATAATGAGCCATTAGGCATGATGCGGTAGTTTGCACAGCTTATAGTTACAGATAATACGATGATTTATCTTTAGTAGAAACACCTTAGAGGTTAGCTTGACGTCATACAGTAGTTCATATGGCGATTTTTGTAAACTTTCCACGGTAGTTAGATGGGAAGGTAGTTCACGCCGTGCAACACTTTAACGGATGCGTAGAAGTGCTTATTGTCCTCGGAAAACCGTAATCATTCATGCTTGGACGAATTGCAGGCCACTTGTACGGAACGAGAGAATACAGAGAGGAACAATTGTGTAGGTCAGCCAGACATGGCGGCTTGCGATTTAATGGGGAAAACGAAAGACGGGTCTTGTATAGACATGGTCCGTTGCCAGGCTATAAGGTCTTGGCGAAACCCTTAAACGTTATTGGCTCCGGTGTCATAGTGTCATGTCCGTGTATGATTTGTTTACGGCTCTCTAAGGATGCCCACGGTATACATTAGAAAACGTTGTCGTTGATAGTATTAAGGAGGTACTGTCGTGTAGTTGACAAATGTTATTTCAGCGGTTTTCAGTGAGAGCAAGTTATTGTTTGTCTGTAATGTTGTTCACTGCTGAGATCGTGTCATAGACAATGTATAGAGTTTTTGTGCTGTATTTGTATTAAGTAATTACTGTAGTTGATTTTAACTGTAGATGAAAAACGTATGGATAGTATTTCTGCTAAACATTACTGTAGCAAACTACAGCTGTTGAGGCAAAGGAGAGTGTTAAGACTTTGATGTAGCGGCTGTTGTTGTTGTTGTTGTAGTGCGCGGCGTTCGTGGGGCCAATCCCCCCGCTCCCCCAGACGCCTCCGAGACGCAACATCTGCACGGGCGTTTCTGTAGCGCTCGTGGTAAGTACCGCCCACTTCCTCCTCCGCCCGTACCGCCTTCACCAGTACACCCTCTGTACCTTCACTCCTAGTGTTCTTTGCACACCTGTGGTACACCTTGGGTGTTTACACCGCCCACACCATCTATTGCATGCCCACTGTACACCTTGCACCGTGTTGAGTGTACTACCCACGCCCTCCGCCCGCACTACCCACACCTACTCCCCTTCGGCGTAGTTTCCGCATGGTTTATCTGCAAAGTCCTCTTCATTTTGACATTCCTTTATATAATTGGGGGTAATTCTACTGATTGGTCATCAGGTCCAGGTTAAAGTCTGGCTCGCGCATGGTCCCCAGAACACGCTGTGTGTGTGTGTGTGTGTACGTGTGTGGAACTAACTGCTGAGGTACAAATGGACCCCAGCAGTGCTGCAGACTAGTCACCTGGCAACGTGGGAGAGGGGAGTGACCAATCATCTGGCCTGGAGGGAGGGTCAGAGGTCGGGGGAGAAGGGAGCGTCTTTTAAAGTCCGGTTGACATCTTAGGGAGCGGCCAACCTGCACGCTACAACAGGCCGTAAGAAGCAGAGTTGTCAGTGTTCCGCTTCCCCGCTGACACATTCCCTTCCCATGCGACAAGTTTCCACTCGTGCCAGATGATGATATTGTGTCTTCCAGGGATGTATTGACTCAGGAAGATGGAAGGTTTTGTAGGGACTCAAAGAATGGTGGTAGACACAACTCTGTACGATCAGATTTCCTTTTAATAGTTTGATTCGACTTGTTTTGTACAGAAGTTTTTGTATGTATTTTTAGGTAAATTCATGTGGGACCATTTTGGAAACCACAGTATAAGTCCTGTTGACCTTTATAATGCACGTTAAGGAGGCCGTCACTTGCCCATTTAAGTATAACAAGACTCAATGCGTGCTGAATGACGACTGTCGAAACAAAGACTTACGTTTGCGTGGGAAGTGTTGTATAACCCACTCACTCCTGGCTTGTATTGGTGACCAAAACCTTCTCTCCCTTCACATGTATACAGTTTATGTTCGATATTTATGTGACCAGATGTTACAGCATTGCATGAATATCTGATGATTTTATGTTAATGTAAACATTATGTCAAATTTCATCCCAGGATAGCAGTGGTGACGAGCGTGTCGCAATTGTTATGCTGTTAATTTTCAAGTTTGTCGGTACTTTGTTGTGTTATTATGGCTGCATGATAAACAACTAGTGTGTACAAGAACCTTCAAGGACACGGAATTTATAGAGGATTTCCTCCGTCTTCTGGCTAATGAGTCAACACGAAACTTGACAGTGATGCCATGTTACGCTCTCCTTGCACCCTGTATATGGCTTACTATTGACAAACCTCTTGCATTTAGCGTGTCTTGAGTTAGTGTAGTAGTTTTTAAGGTAATATATTTTGAAATAGATCAGAACAAGTTTATTTTCTGAATGGCATATGGTATTATTTACTAATCTTATTTTCATTTTCTTCCTAGCAGGTACAACGTAATTTCTTTCTTTTTTTTCAGGATTATTTTTATATTTGCTCTTGGTTGAAATGGGTGGAATTTGACATGTTTATTTAGATTTCTTTCGGAAAACATTTATTTGAGATAAGCTAAGTTTTAAGTTAAGCACCACAGAGCCATACCCTGTAGGCAGCTCCTGGGAGACGCGCTCATCATGGGAAAAACGTTTCCCCTTGAATGTATTACGGGATATATCGGTCAAGATCAGGTTTGAAATGTGCAAGTAAGAGTACGTCTCTGGGAGCTTGCCTGTAATTTTAAGACAATAAGTTTAGATTTAAGGCCCCCTTTTTTTTGGCATTACACTATATATATGAATATAGATTTTTTTTATTTCCTTTTCACGTGTAGAACGTTAGTTGCAGTTTGGGTGTTGCTTCATTGCCATATTTTTGGGATAATGCTTCATACATTTCCGGCAATCATGAGGAATAAGTGTTTAGTTTTCCTACAGGGTTTCCCCAGCAACTGCTTATCTCACTTCCAAACGATATTTCTTCTAGCATTTAAGTTTCATTAAATTGCTTGATTTAGCTTTGTAGTGTAATGCCATTTTCGGTACTGACTGAAAACTGATTTCCATTGTATTCACAAAATGACAGGTGTCCCGTTTTCACTGATGACTGGTGACAGCTTACATTTTTTGTTGACCGAAACCCTGATTCTCCTTTGGCTATTTTGTTTGCACTTTTTGTAAGATGACTGTCTCTCCCTTCCTGTATAGATACATATATCTCCAATATCCTGTTTTTTAGGTACAGTTATTTTATATTGTGTAACTATATTATATTTTGACTCCTCTCCCCCTGTGTTCTTTTGACTTTGAAGTGATAACTGACAGTATGACCCATTTTCCGTTCTGGTTCGCTGTGCCTCCCATGTTCTGTTTTTGACGGACATCCCATTTTCTACCTTGACTGACTCTATATCTCAGCTGACTGACCAAGTGTCCCGTCTCCCCACAAATGTGTAGAAGGCGGCTTACCAATACCGTGACGACCTTCTCGAGAAGCATGTGGGGCCTCGGGTCCGATCCTTTGATGCCTCCAAAATGAAGAGCAAGTTCGAAAAGCCCAAGGTAACCCAAGACCCACCTCGATGGTGGTGCTGCACCTCACACATAGATTAACCTGAGTTGTAACCGTTCTTTAACACGCTTTGTTCTGAGTTTGGTAACGTTTCTTAGATTGGCAAAACGTTTGTTTCTCATTATTAACACGCTTTGTTTACTTTTTTTTAGCGTAGAACAGATTAACATTGACAACACCGGATTTTAACACTTGCAAGTTTGTGTTCGATGGCTTTAACCCGTTTCCTTTGTGGGTGTTACCTAACATATTTGTTATGAGTTTGTGACTGATTTGTAGACTTAAAAAAAAAGAAGTTCCCGACGGTGATTGTTATATAATTTTTTTTTTCACTTTTTTTTAACCGCCTTGGTTACGTTATTAACACGAGTATGTTTCTGTTTATAGTAACTATTCCCTAAGTTAAGTTGTATATGTTTGTGTGTATGTGTGTGTTTGTTTAGTAGTTGATAAGATATCCAACCAGGTTACATTAGGGCGTGTATTTATGTTAATCAGATGATACAAAACGTCTTTATTACCATTTTGGTATTTTTTTGTAATTTTTTTAGTTACTTGTTTAGTAAATGTCTTTTTAAGTTAGTGTTCGGTCATTATTTGAGACGATCGACTTCAAAGAAAAATCCCTGGGACGTGCCTGTTTGTTTTCCGGGATATCGATCTATTAAAGGAAGTTATGAAAACATAAGCATTGTGAAGAATTATTCTTGAGGAGGATGAAAGTTTGATGAGAAAGGATAGTTTAGCTTCGTCTGGCGTGTACGGATGGGGTAACCAGGGGGAGGGGGGGGGAGGACATCCTTTCTAGGATCGTGTCCAGGGTGAGGGATGTGTATTCTAGCGGAGGGTCATAGCCTGATCCTGCAGGTCGTTAAGTTATGGTCGTTACCTGTGACCCTGTATTCTAGTAGCTGGCCAGGCATCTGGTCATGCAACACTCCAAAATTTGGAAACATTCATTTGCCTCTCCCAGCACTGCCCGTTTTCCTTGGCCATCAGAAAACCGGCTGCTTGTTACTGTCATACCCCCTTGCAACACCAACTCTCATGACATGGGTACGTTGCCGCCGCCGGGACGAGGGTCTCCCCTTCTTCCAACACACACACACACACACACACACACACACACACATGTTCTCCGTCCGTCGCTGGTGAGCCAGTGTGTGGGTGGCTGGGTTCATGGCCCGTGCACGTCTGGAGGCGTCGCTGGTGCTTAATGTTAATTAAACATGCTAACTGTCCATCTAGCGGGTCGCTATCCCCTGCCGCACCAGGGAGCCATAATCCCCCGAGCACCGCGGTACGTACCCCGAGTAGGAAGTCCTAACCTTTGACCTGGACCTTGAAACGTGAGGTCAGAAGTTGTGCCATCGAACCCCAAAGGGTCGTGCTTAGGGGTCGTCTTGTCGTGCTCGAGAAATGACCTTATAATTACGACTCTTCCTTGTGTCCCGTGGGGAGACTTCCAGTGGCAGCTGGGGCAGGTATTGCCTCTGTAATTACCCCGCCAACTAATGTATACAGCTTGTTGATCTATATAACCCGTCAGGAATTAATTTCACATTATCGCGTAAGGCTTGGAGCGTAAGGGGAAGATTTTGAAGTTTTCTCTGGGGTTTACATCAAGTGGTGACCAACGCGCATTGTTTATGATTTTTTTTTTTTCATTGTAACTTAGTTACACGTTCTTTTAGTTTCACTTACCATATTTTACTTCTTTACTGCCCTGTTTTAACCCGCGCCCGTCCGAGGATCCTGACCCCGCTTATCCCAACGCGCCATAAGGTCATGCATTGTAGCTCCTGTCACCTGGGCTGCCCCTAGCCTGGGCCAGGTCACGGAGCCAGACCAGAGATTACTTCTAAAGTTACCTCTGTTATCTTAGACCATGATGACCTCCTGAGGCTGACCAAGGTCACTCGTGTCTTAGGGCTGACCTGAGACTGACAATAATCTGAGCTTCCCAAATCGACATGTAGTGTAGGGAAGTGTATCGCGGCTGTGGGATGAGTGGGGCTCGTCCCCTGGACCTTGTCTGTGTGTGTGTGTGTGTGTGTGTGTGTGTGTGTGTGTTTGTGTCTGTCTGTCTGGAGATGTTTGTATGACTATTAACAGACATGTGAGCGAAGGTTTGTATACTATCAAGTGTTATATACATAAGTGTAGTGTGCAAATGTACCTTAGTTTAAGCTTCCAGAGTATTGGGTGTAGCGAGGGAGTCAGCTGGGAGGGTGGGTGGTAGTGCGTATCCCCCTGGTCATCATCGAGGTAAGGTAGAAGGTTTGTATGGTAGGTTTAGCCAGGTGAAGAGGTGTCGAGGTTACGGGCATGAATGGCTCGTGAGGGACTGAGCTGTACAGGGCAGTACTGTGCACATGCCAGTGCTCCCCCATCGGGCCATTAACCTTTGTAACATGTCATCGCTGCCCCTCCCCACTCCCTTCCTCCACCAACCCCTTGCCGTATGTTGACCTTCCCATATCTAGGCCAGCAAGGATGTGTGTGTGTGTGTGTGTGTGTGTGTGTGTGTGTGTGTGTAACTGCCCGTGGTTCCCGACATCCTGATGATAAATCCCGTCGGCCTCAGCACGCCACTGGCTCCTCAACATGTCAGCCTCTGCCTCTGGGGCCATGGATCACGGCCTCCTGGTCCATAGGCCACACCCACACACACCCTAAATTGTGGCCCAACCAGCTTTAGCAGTGTGGCCCACACACCGTACACCCCATACACCTTGCCATCCCCCCGTAACGTAGCCCACCTTCCCTGCACTGTGGGTAACATTATTACCAGCCTCCATGCTACGTGGACCGTACACCTCAACACCTTATACCACGTACACCTGTATCTTGGCCACACCATGCACTGTGACCTCGATGGAAGCCAGTAATGCGGACCCAGGACGACCTGTACTGCGGACCCAGGAGGTCCTGTACTGCGGACCCAGGAGGACCTATGATAGAGACATGGAAGGGTCAGCAGGATGGGTTGGGGCGGATTATCCAGGAGGGTTGGCGTGCGGAAGGAAGAGTTAGGTCGGCTGCTGCAATCACAGTTATGATGCCGCCTTTGTGTTGCTGACTGGCTGGCTGGCCCCGGGTAGCTCTATCACCTTAGCTGCCTTCACTACGATCCTCATCCTTCAATTCACGTCTCCCGCCTTCATTCACGAGCCTTTCATCTTAATTCAAAAGTCTCCCGCTTTGATGAGTCTTGCATCTGGACGCGCGGGATCATCTCGTCTCTGTTAGAGGGGTTAGATAAGGTTGAGGGCTACATGGTAGGGTGTGGTGTGGGGTTAAAGGTCTTGGTTAAAGGCTAGAGTCTAGTGTAGGTTTAAGGATCAGGGTTACAAGTTGGGGCCTGGTGTAGTGTTGAGGGTCAGGGTTACAGGTTAGGCCCGGGTACGGAGTAAGGGTCAAGATGTGGTTCAGGGCCATAGATAGGGGAATGGGTCAAGTCGAAAGGTAAAATCGCATTTTGTGGGGTTATGAGTTAGCGTCATGCATATTGCTTCTGGTGGAGGGTAAGGTGTAGCGTTAGGAGTAAGGACTGTAGGGAAGGGTCACGTACAACGGGAGGAACAAGGCCTTCAAGTGAGGGTCAGGGCGGTAGGTATGGGCCGAGTCTTGCTTTAGGAAGGAGCGCTGCCAGAGAGAACCCTCTCTGGCAGCCGTAGGGAAGGGCTAAGGGCCCTGGTTAAGTGCCAGAGGTGGGGGAGACCTGAAGGACTGGCGGGTCAATAACGGGGTCGCCACCCAACCCCTGCAATCATACCACCGAGCTTAGGTTTATGGCCCGGCCACGTCATGCTGGGACACCGTGGTCATACTGTGGCAGATGGGCTGTGTCTGTAGTTTGAGAGGTGTGGTGTAGTCACGGTGAGAGAGATGGTGTGGCCATATTGAGGGAGGTTTGGGAGATGGCCATAGTGTGGAACATGTAATTCCCTATTTGTACTGTGTGGGCCAGAGTTCTTCATTGATGGATCCTGCTTCTTGTGCTCATCTCTTATCTGTACAACCTTGTAGACTTATGTATGCTTTTCGCATTCAGAAACTGTCATTCAATTCCTTCCATTCCTCCACTACACTCGTGCTATAAAAGTACTACTTCCCTGCTTATCTTCATCTTGTGGCCGTTGGTTCTTCTGTCTTTACATTTGCTCACTGTTGACTTCATCCGACTAGGTGAAAACTTAAAGGTGATCAAGTCACCCCTCACTCTTCTTTTCATGGTAAGCAAATTTATGACCCTTAATCCTTTCCCTGTTAATCAGTTGCCTTGATTCTCGTACACCATCCTTCTTGCCATTGTCTGGACCCTCTCTGTTAAGTCCAGTGATCAAACTTCAGAATTTCCTGATCCGTATACTTCCATGCTGGGCACTGTGGCGTCGCGGTGATGGTGTGGCTGTGGTGAAATATGATGTCCCTCTGTGTGGGAGACATGTTGTGGCCTCACCAGGGCGGTGTTAATGGACGAGGCAGTAATGGGGTTAGGGGAGCTGATGCCTAATTTAATTATCAATTATATGGTGTGATCGTGACCCCGGGAGGGTATGTATGGTGGTGCTGTCTTGCCGGATTAAGCCAGGCTCAGCCTTACTCGGACGTGAATCCTTTTTTTTTTCGCATTCTTACGTAACTCGAGACTGACCTGACCCCTCGCGGGGAGCCGTTGTTAGATCGACATGGGAAGTTCTGGTAGTTCTCTCCCTCCCCCATTTTTCCTTTCTTATCCTTGGCTGTGTTGTGTGAGTCAGGTTAGTGGTGTGACTAGTGTGGTGGAGAGTGACGGAGTTGGGAAAGTTGAAGGGTTGTTACCATCAGACAGGACCAGGGCAGCAGAAGTTGTGGTAGTAATGTTAGAATATTAATTAGTCCTTGCATGATGTATTCCGTGCAGCCTGCAAGTTGTATGTACTTTCTGAAGACTCGAGTTACCTTGGGCATGAAAATATTTTGAACATTGTGTGTGTGTGTGTGTGTGTGTGTGTGTGTGTGTGTGTGTGTGTATAGTCCTCACGCAGGTGCTGCTGTGCGTACTGTGGGTATGGATGTTGTGTTGCGTATGTTTGTGTGTACCGTACTAACCCTTTTGTCTGTCTCTCGCACGCCGCCACAGCTGAGGGTTCACGCGCTCGCCCAGATCTTTCAGGAGTTGCTACGAACGGTACACCATAAGCGGGTATTGTTTCAAACTTATGTCATCCTTGCATATTTTTCCCCAAGATTCTCCTTCACCGCACCCTGCGTCGCCCGGCCCGGCACAAGAAGCCGCTGCGGCGCGACTCCACCCGCTCAGACCAAACACTCACTAGCTGGTCGGGCGAGCCTGTCCACTATACAGGTGCCATGGCTGGCTCCTGTACACCTGATGCGAGCAAAGTATTATTAAGAAAACATCTCGAGATTTACTGGTTATCATATTCCCGCCAAAATGTAAAACCTTAACACAAATGTTCTTTCCTGTTAACATTTAACGAGAAAGTTTATCCGACGATTTATATAAGGAGTCAGTTCATGAAACAGCTTGGATCATCATGCACGTCTTTAACAGACTGATTAACGAAGAGAGAATGATCTCGAGATGTTTTTTTTATTTTTTAAATATATGACCGAGGGATGAGAGTCGCGCCACAGGGTCGCTGGCAGACGATGTGTGGAGGGCGTGGCGTCCCTCCCAGGATCCCCCGGACAGTGATGTAAACGACAGAGTCTGCCGCCATGCCACCTCACCTGAGCTACCTGCCCAGTGCACGCTACCTCGCCACCGTAATTACGTGTTAGCTGCACCTCTGCGGTAGTTGAAACATTGTTTTCCTCTTGTAATCACCAGTTGAACAGCTACTAGTGGTAACCACTGTA
>JAUUDY010585808.1:0-10228 GCA_032361765.1 Panulirus inflatus | reverse complement strand
AAGAACTAGGTCTTCCGTTTATACATTAGAACTTCTAAATAATCGGATCATACGCAGATCCAAGAACCTACTTATATAAACAAAATCGAGAAAAAAAAAAAACTAGCCATCCTAGACAATTAAACTGCATGAACAGTGAAACAAAATATTTTACGACGAACCAGTGTTTCCGCAAATTTTCATTCGCTGTGATGTTTGAAAACCCTCCCTATTGTCTAACATCACCTTTCAAAATATTCACATCAAAAGTACCTTTGAGAAACCATATTTAGCTTGAGAGACCAAAATGCATTCTCATATTACTAAAGCACTCATAACTGGAAATCATTCTTTCTTCAAATATCTAACCGTTAAACGGTGCTGTACCAACGTAAAACTGGTTATGCATGGATGACAATCACTATCACCGCAAAGAAAAAAACTGTGATCGCTTTCCCTGTAATTCATAAACAGCAAATATGGAAAATGAACAGTATTCAACATATGACACGCAAAAATAACGATATACTCGCGTCACTGACAAAACCCAGTGTTCAGCTTAAGACTTTGTAAATTAATTAAAAAAGTGCACCTTACACTTACAATCACTTATTGTTACAACAAATATTACAGGCACCAGTCTGAGTCTTGGACAAAAGTGGAAAACCCAACCCTTCCTCTAAGCGCGGCTTCGCCCCATGCCCTCTTCCAGTACAGCATCAAAAAAAAAAAAAAAAAAAAAAAAAAAAAAAAAAAAAATCGTCAGGGAAAAGTTGCCACTTCGCATCATAGGCGCAAACACACTTAGGCGGGAATCAACGTTTTTGACGGGAAACACACCTGGCCAAGAAACCATCTCGCATCGTATGAACAATTACGTTTGAACGGTAAGTCTGACATTCTCGCAGGTTACAATGAACACCTACAGTAGCCATCTCGTATCGTGTACACAAAGACGTTAAGGCGGGAAATTGCCTACACGTATAAACGAGCTGCAATCTCTTTTGAGCACTTCGGCGGGTGGGAAGAAGTTTGACAAAAAGTGAAATGAGCTGCCATCAAAGATCATATCCAAATACGGTTTTTGGCCAGTAAATGGGCCTGAAACGATCTTATTTATTCCTCCAAAATGCTTCGCATTGCCAAACAACGGCCTTCGGTGGGTTGGAAGTAAGTCAGTTCTGGCCATGAGACACAATGTTAATGCCCTAACACTTCGTAAAGTAATAACTAAAAGATCAGATTAGCTTATCCTAGGTTGTTCAGTGAGTTTTACTAATTTGTTATGTGGGTTCAATTAGGCTGGTTAGGTTCAATTAGTCTGGTTAAGTTGGTTGTGTTGGCTAAGTTACCTAGGCTAGGGTAAGTGACCATTATTTGGGTATTTTGACGACATTTTCACACTATTCCTAACCCGCAAAATAAATTCCTACTACGAAAAAGTAAGCATACATATAAACAATGCATTGATAGTTCCTATCCCTTACTAGATAATTTCTCGACACTGGAACCTCTCGTGTTAATCTATCATACTTTAAGTCTTGCTAGGGATAAGGAGGGACGAAGAAACTTTCCTAAAATAACTAGTCAGTTGTTAGCGCAAAAGGCATACAAATACTATTCAACAGAAAAAAATCTGCAAATTCTGAAAAAACATTTAGAGAAATCAACAGCACATAATGCGGGAAGAAATATTTACATAGTGCAACGAAGGTGCCTGTCTCCATGGCTGAAGGTTTCATATGTTCATATGCAACATCTTTAACTATTCTAAATACCATAAGTTTACCTCCTTACAACTACATAATGAAGAGCATAGTAAGAGTGATAAGCAAATAGAAGTGCAACAACATTCTTGCATGTATCTAAATGAATGAAGTCCGTCATCACAGTCAACTTACCCGACTCCATAGAGTATATCATTCCACTCAAAAACAATACCTTCAAAGCAACTTTCAGTTCTACTTAGCGTCTACTGTCGCTGGCTTACCTCTTCAGTGTTCTAATCCAACGTTAGCAGCATTCCCAACATGGCACAATTACACTACACAGGATCATTTCAGTTCGAGTGAGCAAGTTGACGCCTTAACGGACGCTGCTGAGGACAAAATCCCGCGCTCCAGCCAAGGTTTTTGTCTGATTACCTGAGCGCGACTTTGAAAATTTTTTGGATATCTTTTTTTAAATTCTTTTATATCTAGATATTATTGTATTCATGAAAATATTTCTCAAGTCTTTCGTGTCAAATGAAATTGGAAATCCTCTTTGTTAGATTTTATATAAAGTTAATCTTTTAAGCACAAGTCAGTGTCAATCCTAATCCCGGAATCACCTAGAATATGAAGAAGTTAGACAAATTAGGAATTATCAAGCAATCTGAGATGCTGTATGAATAGTTATCATAATCATGATTAAAGTTACTTGCTATACCTCAGGAAGGAAACAATATCATATTTCAAGGTAACTGAAAGACCTGGGAGGGTAGGATCCCGATGCGTCTCAAATCAGGATCTATGTTTTTTGAGGTGAATTAAAAATATGTTCCACTTATTCATTCATCAGTGCTAAGAAGAGACGCATAAGAATAATCAATAATCTTTAAGGTATCTTCATCATTTATCCTATCCTATGATGGATAACTTTAGATGTATCTGGTTAAGGTTGACATGACTTTTTGGCGGGAACTTGGCACCCAAGGGTACGCAAAGTGTAAACTGTGAAACAACTAATTTCCTTAAGTGTGGTGGGAATTTTGCCGTTATCTAAACAGGTATGTGGTTAAGTTATGCATAGAGAATCATAGATTGTTGTGGTGATATGGGAAATTCCCGGTAGTGAGGATATTGTGGATTTTTGACAGGAATCTGAGTGTTGATGACTCGGCATCCTATGAGGGACTATGGCCGTATAAAGTACAATACCTTTTATTGTACAGCAGGTTATGGCCTGCTCCGATGTGTCACGGAAGATTGTAATTAGGTCAAAGGATACCCTTGGGAGGAGAAACTTGCTAGATTAAATCTACCCGGTTCTGTGGAGGGCATGAAATATTCCAAGCTGGAGCTACTGCGCGGATGTCGGTGCTAAGCTGGAGGACAAATGTGGGTGCGAGGAAGGGTCGGTTTGACTTAAGTACTCAGGTTGGGTTCTAAAACTGAATTACACAGCAGATTATTGTCTCGAAGTTAGATTTAGAGCAGGACTTAGTGTGACATAGTGGTGCTGGAGTTTAGGGTTAATGTATAAAGTTCATGAACGAAGGCAATTAGGATAAAAGTGTGTGAAATATTCAAATTACTGACATTGCAAGGTTTAGCCACATTGACCTAAATGGGTTGTAATGTAAATTAAGAGTTACTAGACATTATGTTTGTAGCGAACACCCTAGATGTGAGCAATTTATAAACTTTGGTTATCTGGACTTTATCAACTGCCAGGGTCATCAGTGCCATCAGCGTCAAGTTATCACCTCCAAATGAAAACCACCTTTAGGTATCAAAGATTAAAACTATTTCCATTCTCACTATGTAACCCATAAGAAGGGAAAGATGAAAATAAAAGGAAAACTATTCTGATGGGGAATTCATCTATGCACGCGTAAAACTCGACAAGACTGATTTGGCACAGGATCTTGTTAATGACGACCGGCTCACTGGGGTGCCATAACTGGCCCAGACCGGGTGTGCGTATTCGGGGTGCCATTACTGGCATGGAGCATACCGTTTGTAACCAGTATAAAGGGCTTCTTCCGATGTACGTTTTAGCTTGCCAAACGTAAGACTGCAGAGTTATAATTCCTACCTTTACGTAGAGAATTTTCAGTGGCGAGATTTGATTCATCAATCCTTCAGTGAAAAAAATATTAAAGATTTCTGTAAGCTCTAAGAATTTAATCTGATGTCCAGATAAGGATATGTACAAGATAACCGTCACTTTACAAGTTTTCAAATGTTTCACAGCTGCTGACATGATGTGCATAATCTAGATCTTCTGTTATGGTGTCTTTTAGGCTACTGTATATAACGTGGGAGAATTTGTGTAAATATTTCGTTGACCCTATAGAGGAGGCTGATGTATTTCTATGGTAACCCCCGGGTAGGTTGGCTAGTTAATGAGGCAGAAGAATGCTTGAGGAAATGTCTGTATCTCACCTGCAACGGTGAGGCTGGCCTCATGTTTCTCATTATTGACCTCTTCAACTTGACGCTGTGATCCTTGAGCACGACGGTAATATCCTTTACGATGGTACCACCCTTAGGTATGATGGCCTGGCCTTTGACTTCTCCCTTGATCAAGGGAAACTGGCCATCACATCCAAAGGTCGTATCACCATGTTTAAGGGTCATACTGACGTGATCAAGGGTTGTACCGTCGTGCTTCAGGGTTGAAAAGTTGTGTTAAAGGATCTAATCAATGATCACTCACGTAACGGCGCGCGCGCGTTTGTGTGCATGCTCGTTTGAATACCCATTATGGCGTTCGTATGCTGTCATCCGCCTTTATATGCAATAAACACGGGCAATGGTCACACGGAATAAGAATTAAACATAAATATCTGCAATCAATCGAATATTTGAACGAAAGAAGTACTGTAGTGGATAAGTACAGTGTTGATTGCGTTAACCTGCTTGAATATCGTTATTTGTCGACTGTGATGAATAAAATCATTTTTAAGTATGAGGAAATTAAGATGATTTAGCCATACCGAGGTTCTACTAGATAATTGAATGAAAGAATCCTTGATAATATTGATATTACTAATAACTAATAATGATGATAGAAATGATAATCATGGTTTATTTACAACAAAACTAGGATGATAGTAATGATAGTCATGGTTTATTTACAACAAAACTAGTTGGGGAGAGTTTAGTTGTATACATAATGCGTTTTCCACACTTTGATTGGGATAACCTCGTATTGTAACCCATGAGAGGTAACGTGGATTACATATTAAGCGCAGCGTCATAGTGCACAGCTTAGGTTCTTCCCTTGATAATACCTGCTCACTCTGGAAGACGCGGCTGTACTGAGGAATTGAGTTAAGGTCGAGAAGTCGACGGGATCGATCTGGTTTCAGCCGGCCTCCGTACTCACCAGCGGCCTCTCGCGAGTATTATTTTTTTCCCACTCGGACGTGAAGGATGTCTTGTTCTTAAAATCAGAAGTTCATTTGTAAGCCTCATTAGCGTAAACCAAACTTACGTAACATTTCATACCCAAAGTTAACGTAATCAAAATTAGGCTTCGAAATTATTCTTGATAAAAGAAAATAGCTTGTGTTGAATTCACATTAGGAAACAACTCAGGGTAAGGGAAAAATAGCCAGTTAAATGCATATTAGGAAAGAGCTCAAAACAATTAAAACCAGGATAACCAAGGCAAGTATAAAATCATTTTGATACTATTTCGGTCTGCAGTTGTCCTTGTTACTCCTGGGGGAAAACGTCTGCAAAGAAGGAAGGGCGTAGGCCCCACAGCACGTGAAAGACATGTGAAATACTAACATGATCTTTAAGGAGGCCGTCAAGCCAACGAAAGATATGGAGGGGAAGAATAAGTAGGAATAAGGTAAGATATTATTATATATATGCGACGGGGACTCTAATCTTGCAATGTGTGTTCGTATGTCTGTGTGCGTGTAACTGAAGCGGAACAGTGAGACGTCTGTAGTCGTGTCAGGCGCAGGATGCTGTTTTAGGAGCGACTAGTCTCACCTCCATAACACAAACAATACGCAGAGGAGACATAAATGCAAACTACGTTTATCCATTCTTCAATGTTTATCGACATTACCAACCATGGATTTTTTTTTTTTTTTTTTTTTTTTTTTTTTCAAAATTGATATTTGGCGAGTGGCAGCATCTTTGAAGTCATGGCGATTTTGTTAATGGAACGAAGGTTGCGCATATGAGTCTTGAAAGTATTTTTTTTTTTTTTTTTCGAAAGATTTTAGTGAGCAGCATTTCTACGATTTGTGTGCACGTGTTTGTGTATGTGTGTTAGCATATTCAAAGCCTTTGTGTTAGTCTTTAAAGTTCATCTCAAGTATACCGAAGTAAAGTGTTTAAGGGCAACGATTTTTTTTTTTATTATTATTTGCAAGGTTATGACAAAAAATTAAGTCGCGAAGTTAAGAATCTGCATACTTAACTGTTTGTATCATTATTTTTGATAATTTTCTCTGGGGTGTTAAAGTATCATATCACAATTTATACATCAATGAATATTAGGTAATAAACACTATTTCTAGTTTTTAATGATTTACTATTTCAACGGCCTTCACATTTAACGAAACATTCACCACATGAACTTATTTGATCTGAATATTGGTGTTCATAGGTCAACCTTCATAACTGGTATCTCTAAAACACGAAAAATCTTTAGTGGATTTGCGTTATGAGTTATAAAGCCATGATTCATATGTAGATTGGATTCGGAATTAAGAAGAAAAAAAAATAATTTTCCCTGGAGAATCAGCTTTCAGCGACGATTCAGATTTCATGATCAAGTATTGGGCAGTAAGGGAATAACCTCAGCATTACTCGGGTTGTTTGGATGGCAGGGTTAACTACTATATTCCCCCCCCCCCCCCCTTTGCCCCTCGCTACACACAAGACAGGAGATATTTCACGTGTTCACACGCAACCTTCTTGAAGGCATAAAACTGCCAAACATATAATCAGACTCATCCTGACGTCACCAGTATAATCCAGGACGGTTTGGGTTCTGTGGGGTTAGACAGTGGCAGAATTCTCGTGTATATAATCGATCCATAAGAAAGCAGACGTGACCAAGCCTGACAAAGCTAACAGAAACTTATATGCATTTGGTTGTATGTGCTTTGATTCAGATGTGATTCGTTTTACCAAGAATGTAAGATCTTGTGTCGTAGGAAAAGCGCCAAGCGGTCGGCCATGGGTAGACGGGCCGAGGCCTCGACTATAAAGCGCGGGTGGGCCGAGTCGCGGACTTAGTGTGGCCCAGACTGGCGGGAGTTACGTTGTTGTGTGCCATCGTGGACTGGAGATGATCGACCCTGTTGCTCCTGAAGGTAAAATTGGAATTGTTGATACACACATTTAGTGGAAGAAGCAGATGACACCAGTCCCAAGTTATTAATTGACACACTATGTATGTCTTTACGCAAGTTTTTTAGAAACTTGATATTAGTGATGATTATATTGGGACATGGTTGAAATATGAAATCGAAGAAAAACATTTTTGTGGAAAAAATTACCGTGTGCTGGCCAGCAATTGTTGTCAAAATGTGTTTAGGAAAGAATAGTAAGAAGAGAGAAGTACAAGAATTTGGTGATAATATAAGTGATTCTTTTCTGTAGATGTTCAAATAATGTTTAATAACCTTAAATAACTTACAATGCCTCCTGGACTTCATGTTATAGTTGTTGTAAATACTACATAGGTAAGGTATTTACTACATGCAAGGAACAACTGTAGTCCCTTGCAAATGGTGTTGGTTTGAAGCTGTTCCCGAGTGAGCTGCATCATGAAGCCGGTGGTGAGCGAGGATAAGAGGCAACGGTTCCTTGTCAACCGAGTCGACACAGAGGAACTGTGTAGTGCGATTGAGACCAGCAACGCTCGCACTTCTAACTCTCCGCCCAGTCCAGGTTACTAACATTTACTAACGCTTCCACCCTTTCTTATTACCTTCGTTTCCCCGCTTATAAGGTGTGCCTGCTCCACAGATACTAATATCTACTAACGCGACTGCTCCTGCTTATCAAGTTTCAGTTTGTCAAATCCGCCTAGCCTAGCCAGGCTGTACTACATTGACTCTCTTCATTTTCCTTAATTGGTTGCCCTCAGTTCATCAGCTAGCTTATTACATTCGCCCAGTACACTTTACCAACCTGCCTTTTTCATAAACGAAGCTGCCTGTCCCAGTAGACACCTGCCAATCCCAACCCTTTAACCATTCCATGTTATCCGCCTATTGGCCATTTCCATCCACTACAGCTTTCTAACATGTGTCCAAATTACTGACGAACTCACGGTAGCTTATCAACCCAGCCGCTTAGAGTCCCTGCCATGACCATTCTAGCTTATCAGTTGTCGCAAGTTTGTAAGTCCATGTACTCCAACCTGTTGATTCCTTCACTCTAGCTCTATGTCTTATCTAACACGTTCCTGTGAATATTGTTTAATGCTAGCCGGCCTGCTGCCATCATCACAAGTCGATCAGCTTATCACATTTTGCTTTCCACAAAGCTTTCCATTCTGTCACCATCACAAGTCATTAAGCTCAGCAGCGATACTCCGTGCCATCACAGTGACCCATTACTTGATTGACTTGCCCAGTACTCCCAGCTGCTACTACCGCGTATCATCTACCCGCCACCATCAGACGTCATTTATTTAAATGATATTATATCTACGCTTATTGCTGATCTTCTCTAAAGGTCTCTAAGCTTAGTTTCTCTCAGTCACGTGTTAAGAAGTTTGATACTATCTTTTGCCACCCGTCACAGGTAACGTTTGTTACCAACCCCATCCGCTACAAATACACGATGATAAGCTTGATGTTAATTCCACCACCACTGGCCACTAAGTCTGTTGCTTGCGTGCTCCCATCACATTATACTGTTTGTTGATATCCACCATATCCTCTACCACAGGTCCAATATGCCAGTTGTTGTTCCCATCAACATTGCAAGTTACAAAGCATATTTCTGTCTCCACCTTTACCACAGCTTTACTCAGCTTGTTACTGTTTCTTACTGGCACCGCAGGTCATTTTGTGCAGCCCCTTACCACCAAGTCACAAAGCTCATTGTTGTTCCCTCGACACTTCTACAGACCAATAAGCTTATTGATGTCGCTTACAAAACCACAAGAGGTGGCTGTGCTTATTGTTATACCTTGCAACCACCAGAAGCCACTTTGCTTACAGCTATCCCCTGCCGTCATCACAGGTTGCTCAGCTCATGCTGGTCGAGGCCGCCACTACAGGTTACCATGCTTACTACAGTCCCCCGCCAACGGCAGAGGCCTCTATGCTTAATGCTGTCCCCTGCTACCATCACAGGTTATTAAGCTTACTGCCATTCCTCGCCACCGCAACAGGTAAATAGGCTTGTTGGTGTTCCATGTCACCATGTCCCACGCTGATACATTTTCAAGCTTATTACTGCCCCTCGCCATCCAAACGCCACCCTGATTTTTTACTTTCACATTTTGCTGTTTCAGGTTAGAAAGCTTGTTCTTCCTGCCAGAACTTATTCATTGCACGATTTTCGATTCCTAAACTGTTTCATAAGCTTAGACGATTCAAGATGAATTTTGATTCCGAGATTCTAATTGTCAGTGTTTTAGGGTTTCAAGGTATGAGGCTCATTACTAGTTCTGTTTGACGTAGGTTATCGTAAAACATCAAATTATGGACAGGATATTTTGTTATACTTCCTAGTTTTTTTTTTGTTTTTCCTTTTTTTTTTTTTTTTATCCAGGAGACTTTCTGATCATGGTCCTTAACGTATGGCGGCAAATCTTGCAGTTTTAAAAGTATCAAAGTCGTTCAAACATAGGTGTAACTGTTTACTTAGCATTCCATAACCTCGGCATAATGTGGACATTCTGAGTCTGCGCATGCGTCAAGCTTTGCAGGCGGAAGTATGGGCTGGTTCAGTATGAAGCTGCGCGCCACATGACCTGTGGAGAGGGCAAAAATGGTTTGGATGTGACGTAGAATGCGTCGCTAAGGTCTTGATTTCCTTTAACAATGTTATATTGTCTTCATCTTTCAAGTAATCGTGAACGCTTTTCTCTTATGCGATCCGATTTATCAAACACAAAGTTTAATGTCGTGAACATCCAACACATCCAGACTTTTATTGATTTATGCTTTGTTCATTTTTGACATCTTAGTTTGATATTGTTTATTGCAGTTTATACATATTTTTGCCTTTTATGGCAAAAATAGCACAAAAATACTCTTCCATTTTTTTTTTTCTTTTTTTTTTTTTAATCATGAGAGGAGGGACACAAATGGTATTTGGGGAGTCACCTTTACCCTTAACACAGTGTTTCACACCTCTGTGACATCCACTATTTCACGCGTCCCCTCGGGCAATTTTTTCACGTTTATTCTCGCCTCCGTTCCCCTCCTACAGTCCCACACCCACACCGTCTCAAAAATTGGTGAGGTGTCGGCAGGGATTAGCTTTTGTCATGCAGGGCTTCCCATCAAATATTTACAAGATTACGTGAATTTTGGGGTGATTGT
>JAUUDY010585697.1:754-17945 GCA_032361765.1 Panulirus inflatus | reverse complement strand
GGAAAGAAAACAAGGGGGAGGGAATACTAGAGCGGAAGGAGCACCAGGATGGAAGGAACACTTGCATGGAAGGAACACCATGGTAGAAGGAACATCAATAAGGAAGGAACACCAGGATGGTGTGACCTACAGTATGAAAGGAACACAAGGGTGGAAGGTATCCTAAGATTGAAGGGACACCAGAATTATAGGAACAACAGGATGGAACGAACACCATAATATAAGGAACATAAGGATAGAAGAAACACTTTCAACAGAAAGGAAAGGCAAGATGACAGGAACAACAGGGTGGAAGCAACAGCAAGATGGGAGGTACACTAGGATGGAAGGAACACCAGGATGGATGGAACGCCTGCACTGAAATAAACATCAGGATGGAAGAAAACCAGTTGGGAAAAAATTCGATGATTGCAGGGACACCAGGAAGTGAGACAAGCCATGATGGAACGCCAAGATGGGTGGAACAGCAGGAATGATGGAACACAAGAATGGAAGGAACACTAGGATGGAAGGAACAATAAGATGGAAAAAAAGCCAGAATGGAATGAACACCATGGAGGAAGGATCATCAGGATGAGAGGAGAACCAGGGTGCAAAGAGCATCAGTATGGGAGGAATACCAGGGTGGAAGGAACAGCAAGATGGAAGGAACATCAAAAGGGAAGGAACACCAGGGTGTAAGAAACACCTGCACTGAAGAAACATCAAGATGAAAGACACGCCTGGATGGAAGGAACTCTGAGATGGAAGGAACACCAGGATGGAAAGAACGCTAAGGATGAAAAAACACCAGGAAGGAAGAAAGACTTGAGTTGAAGGAACACTAGGATGGAAGAAACACGTGCTATAAGGAACACCAGTATGGATGGACACTCGGATAGAAGGACCACCAAGATGTTACGAGCAGGAGGTTGCAAGGAACGCAAATATATGAGGAAAAGGAGGATGGAAGGCAAGCAAGGATAAGAGGAACAAAAAGATGGATCGCTTGGCAGGATGGAAGAAACAATAACATTGATTCAACTCCAAGATATAAGGACACCAGGATGGAAGGAGAGCTATAACTGAGGGAACACCAGGAAGAAAGGCTCGCCAATTTAGAGAGACCATTAGGATGGATCGAACCATAGAAATGGTAGAACACCATCCTGTAATGAACACTAGGATGAAATAAATACCCGAATAAAAGAAGCAACAAGATAGAAAAGTACACCATGATAGAAGGAATACCATAGAAGAAGGAACATAAGAATATTAGGAACACGAAGTTGAAAGGATCATTAGGATGGAAGGAAAATCCAGAATGGAAGGAACACCAGGATGGAAAGAAAAGAAAGGTTGAAGGAATAATAGGACGGAAGGAAAGAAAGGATGGATGAAACACCAAGATGGAAGAACACCAGGAGGGAAGAAACGAGATGAATGATTGAACTCCAGGATGAGAGGCTTTCCATGATGGAACATCAGGATGGGTGGAACCACATGACTTAAGGAACACCAGGTTGGAAGGAACTCCAGGGTGGAAGGAGCACCAGGGTCTAAGGAACATCAGGGTGGGATGAACATCAGGGTGGAAAGAACATCATGATGGGAGGAACAACTGGGTGGAAAGACCGTCAGGTTCGGAAGAACGCCAGGGTGCATAGAGCATCAACATGGGAGGAACACCTCTGTTCAAGGAACAGCATGATGAAAGGAACACCAGTATTGAAGGAACACGAGGACTGAAAAAACGGAACGATGATAGCAACACCAGAATGAAAGGAAAAGAAAGATAAAAGGAACACCAGGGTGGAAGGAACGGCAAGATGGTAGGTACAATAGGATGGAAGAAACACCAGGAAGGAAGGAACACCAGGACGGACGGAAAACCAGCACTGAACCTAACATTTGGGTGGAAGGACTCCAGGTGGGAAAGATTACGATGATTGCAGGAACACCAGTACTTGAGAGAAGCCATGATGAAGCACCAGGATGGGTGGAACACTACGAAAGAAGGATCACCAAAATAGAAGGAACACCGAGATAGAAGGAAAATTTGGTGGGAAGATACGCCAAGATTGAAGGAACACTAGGATGGAAGGAACGATGAGATGGAAGAAAATCCAGGATGGAATGAACACCATGGAGTAAGGAAAATCAGGTTGGGAGAAAAACCAGGGTGCAAGGAGCATCAGTGTGGAAGGAACATAAGGATGGAAGGAACAGCAAGATAGAAGGAACATCTGGAGGGAAGCAACACCAGTGTGTAAGAAAAACCTGCATTGAAGAAACTCCAGGATGAAAGGCACGTCAGGGTGGAAGGGACTCTGAGATGGAAGAAACAAGAGAATGGAAGGAACATCAGGATGGAAGGAGCACTAGGGTTAAAGAACAACAGGATGTAAGAAACACATACACTGAAGGAACACCAGGATGGATGGACACAAGGATGGAAGGACCACCGAGATATGACGAACAGGAGATTGGAAGAAACACCAAGATATGAGGAGCAGCAGAATGGAAGGCAAGCAAGGATTGGGGGAATAAAAGGATGGATGGCAAGCAAGGATTGGGGGAATAAAAGGATGGATGGCAAGCAAGGATGGAAGGAAAAACATCATTTCTACAACATTAAGATGAGAGAACACCAGGATGGAAGGAAAAGTATAACCGGGGGAACAGAAAGATGAAATACACGCCAATTTAGAAAGAACATTATAATGGATGGAACAGCAGGTTTTGTAGAAGAAAATGATTCAATGAACAACAAGTTGGAATGAGCAATAGGATGAAATGAATACCAGAATGGAAAGAACACCAAGATGGAAGAAACAATCGGAAAGAAAGAAAACCATAGCGGGAGAAACATCATAACGGGAGGAAGACAAGGGTGGATGGATCATTAGGATGGAACGAAATCAGAATGGAAGGAACACCAAGGTGGAAAGAAAACAAGCGTGGAAGAAATATTTGGACGGAAGGAGCACCAGAATGTAAGGAACACTTGGATGGACAGAGCACCAGTGTAGAAGGAACATCATTAAGGGAGGAACACAAGGATAGTGTGACCTTCAGTATAAAAGGAATACTAGGGTGGAAGGTATACTAAGATTGAAGGGACAGAAGAAGTATGGGAACAAAGGATAGAAGGAACAGCAAGATGTAAGGAACACCAGGATAGAAGAAACACTTTGAATGAAAAGAAAAGCAAGATGAAAGGAACACCAGGGTGGAAGCAACAGCAAGATGGGAGGTACACAAGGATGGAAGGAACACCAGGTGGGAAGAAATACGATGATTGCAGGAAAGACGGGAGGTGAGACAAGCCATGATGGAATACCAAGATTGGTGGAACACTACCAATGAAGGAACACCAAAATGGAATGAATAGTAGGATGGAAGGAACGATAAGATGGAAGAAAAACCAGGATGGAATGAACACCATGGAAGAAGGAGCATCTGAATGGGAGGAGATCCATTGTGCAAGGAGCATCAGTATGGGAGGAACACCAGGGTGGAAGGAAGGAACAACTGGGTGCAAGAAACACCTGCATTGAAGAAACTCCAGGATGAAAGACATATGAGTGTCGAAGGAACTCTGGGGTGGAAGAAACAAGAGAATGGAAGGAACACCAGGATGGAAGGAACACTAGCGTGGAAGGAGCACCAGGATTAAAGAAATACATGGAACACTATGATGGAAGAAGCAAGTGCATTAAAGGAGCACCAGGATGGATGGACACAAGGATGGAAGGACCAACAAGATGTGACGAACAGCAGGTTGGAGGGAACGCCAAGATATGAGAAAAAGCACGATGGAAAGGAAGCAAGGATAGGAGGAACAAAAGGATGGGTCGCAAGCCAAATGGAAGAAACAACAGCATTGATTCACCTCCAAGACGTAAGGACACCAGGATGGAAGGAGAAGTATAAGTGAGGGAACACCAGGATGAAAAGCACGCCAATTTAGAAAGAGCATTAAGATAGATGGAACACCAGAAATGGTAGAACACCACGATTTAAAGTACACCCTGATGAATGAACACTAGGTGGAAATGAACACGAGAATAAAAGGAGTACCAAGATGGAAAAATACACCAGAATGGAAGGAATACCATGGTGGAAGGAAAATCCGAGTGGGAGGAACACGAAGGGGGAAGGGTTATTTGGATAGAAAGAAAAAGCAGAATCGAAGGAGCACCAGGATGGACAGAAAACAAAGGTTGAAGGAATATTAGGACAGGAGGAACATCAGGATGTATGAAACTCTTGCATTGAAGAAACACCAGGATGGAAGGAGACCAGGAGGGAAGGAAGATGATAAATGATGGAACACCAGGATGAGAGACTTGCCATAATGGGAAATCAGGATAGGTGGAACACCACGAATGAAGGAACACCAGGTTGGAAGGAAAACCAGAATGGAAGGAACACCAGGGTGGAAGGAACATCATGATGGGAGGAACATCAGGGTGGAAGGAACATCAGGGTGGGAGGAACAATTGGGTGGAAAGACTATCAGGAATGGAAGAACACCAGAGTGCATGGAGCATCAGCATGGGAGGAACACCTCTGTTCAATGAACAGCAAGATAAAAGGGACAATAGGATCGAAGGAACACCAGGATTGAATAAACACTATGAAGATTGGAGCATCTGAATTGAAGGAGATCCATGGTGCAAGGAGCATCAGTATGGGTGGAACACCAGAGTAGAAGGACCAGGAAGATAAAAGGAACATTTGGAGAGAAGGAACACCAGGGTGTAAGAAACACCTGCATTGAAGAAACATCTGGATGAAAGACTCGCCAGGATGGAAGGAACTCTGGGATGGAAGAAACGAGAGAATGGAAGGAACACCAGGATGGAAGGAACACTAGGGTGGAAAGAACATCTGGATGGAAGAAACACATTCTTTCAAGGAACACTAGGATGGTAGAAACACGTGCAAAAATGGATCACCAGGTTGGAAGGAACACCAAGATATGAGAAAAAGCGCGATGGAAAGGAAGTAAGGATAGGAGGAACAAAAGGATGGATCGCAAGGCAGGATGGAAGAAACAACAGCATTGATTCAACTCCAACATGTAAGGACACCAGGATGGAGGGGGAAATATAAGTGAGGGAACACCAGGATGAAAAGCATGCCAATTTAGAAAAGGCATTAAGATAGATGGATCAACAGAAATGGTAGAACACCTCGATTTAAAGTACACCCTGTTGAATGAACACTAGGAGGAAATGAACACGAGAATAAAAGGAGTACCAAGATAGAAGAACACACTAGGATGGAAAGAATACCATGGTGGAAGGAATATCAGAATGGGAGGAACACGAAAGGGGAAGAATTATTAGGATAGAAGAAAAAAAAAAACAGAATCGAAGGAACACCAGGGGGGAAAGAAAACAAAGGTTGAAGGAATATTATGACAGAATTACCATTAGATTGGATGAAACTCTTGGAAGAACACCAGGAGGAAAAGACATGATGAATGATGGAACACATGATGGAAGGAACACCAGGGTGGAAAGAACATCATGATGAGAGGAACATCAGGATGGAGGAAACATCAGGGTGGGAGGAATAACTGGGAGGAAAGACCATAATGAATGGAAGAACACCAGGTTGTATGGAGCATCAACATTGGAGGAACAACTTTTTGGAAAGACCATTAGGATTGGAAGAACACCAGGGCGCATAGAGTATCAGCATGGGAGGAACACCTCTGTTCATGGAACAGCAAGATAGAAGGAACACCAGGATCGAAGGAACACCAGGATTGAATAAACACTACGATGTTCCTTCCATTCCACCAGAATGGAAGGAACAGCAAGATGAAAGGAACACCAGGGTGGAAGCACCAGCAAGATGGGAGGTACACTAGGATGGAACAAACACCAGGAGGGAAAGGAAGACCAGGATGGATGGAACACCAGCACTGAACATAAACATTAAGGCAGAAGGACTCCAAGTGATAAGAAATAAGATGATTGCAGGAACACTAAGTGAGACAAGCGATGATGGAACACCAGGATGAGTGGAATACCACGAATACAGGAACACCAGAATGAAGGGAACACCGAGATAGAAGAAAAAAATTGCAGGGAAGACACGCCAAGATAGAAGTAAAACAAGGATTGAAGGAACAATGAGATGGAAGAAAATCTAGGATGGAATGAACACCATGGAGGAAGGAAAAACAGTTTGGGAGAAACGCCAGGGTACAAGGAGCTTCAGTATGGTAGGAACACGAGGGTGGAATGAACAAGAAGATAGAAGGAACATCTGGAGGGAAGGAACACCAGGGTGCAAGAAACACTTGCACTGAAGAAACTCCAGGATGAAAGGCACGTCAGAGTGAAAGGAACTGTGGGATGGAAGAAACAAGAAAATTGAAGGAACACTGGGGAAGAAAGAACTCCATGATGGATGAAACACTTTCGTTGAAGGAACACAAGCATGGAAGAAACACGTGCATTGAAGGAGCATCAGCATGGATGGACAAAAGGATGGAGGCCACAAAGATTTGACGAACAGGAGGTTGGAAGAAACTCCAAGATATGAGGAACAGCAAGGATAGGGGAAACAAAAGGATGGATGGAAATCCAGGATGAAAGGAAAAAGCATCATTTATTCAACATTATGATGGAAGCATACCAGGATGGAAGGAAAAGTATAATTGACAGAACACAAGGATAAAAGGAACGCTAATTTAGAGAGAACATCAAGATGGATGGAACAGGTTTTGTTGAAAAACATGATTTAACGCGCACCATGTTAAAATAAACACTAAGACGAAATGAAAACCATAATGGAAGGAACACCAAGATGAAAGAAACAACCGAAAAGAAGTAACACCATGGTGAAAGGAAAATCAAACGGGAGGAACACAAGGGTTGAAGGATTAATAGGGTAGAAGGAAACCAGAATGGAAGGAACACAAAGATGGAAAGAAAACAAGTGTGGAGGGAATACTAGGACGGAAGGAGCTCCAGGATAGAAGGAACAGTTGCATGGAAGGAACGCCAGGAGGAACACCAGGATGGTGTGACCTACAGTATGAAAGGAACACAAGGGTGGAAGGTATCCTAAGATTGAAGGAACACTAGAATTATAGGAACAACAGGATGGAAGGAGCACCATGATATAAGGAACACCAAGATAGAAGAAACACTTCGAATAAAAGGAAAAGCAAGATGAAAGGAACAACAGGGTGGAAGTAACAGCAAGATGGGAGGTACACTAGGAAGGAAGGAACATCAGGATGGATGGAACGCCAGCACTGAACTAAACATCAGGATGGAAGAACACCAGGTGGGAAGATATTCGATGATTGCAGGGACACCAGGAGGTGAGACAAGGTACGATGAAATACCAAGACGTGTGGAACACCAGGAATGATGGAACACCAGAATAGAAGGAACACTAGGATGGAAGGAACAATAAGATGGAAGAAAAACCAGGATGGAATAAACACCATGGAGGAAGGATCATCAGGATGAGAGGAGAACCGGGGTGCAAGGAGCATCAGTATGGGAGGAACACCAGGGTGGAAGGACCAGCAAGATAGAAGGAACATCAAAAGGAAGGAATAAAAGGGTATAATAAACACCTACACTGAAGAAACATCAGGACAAAAGACACGCTAGGATGGAAGGAACTCTGGGATGGAAGAAACAAGAAGATGGAAGGAACACTAAGGTGTAAAGAACACCAGGATGGAAGGAACATAAGCGTTGAAGGAACACTAGGATGGATGAAACACGTGCTCTAAAGAAGCACCAAGATGGATGGACAAGGAAGAAAGGACCACGAAGATGTGACGAACAGGAGGTTGCAAGGAACACTAAGATATGCGGAAAAGCAGGATGGAAGGGAAGCAAGGATAAGGAGGACAAAAGGATGGATCGCAAGGAAGGATGGAAGAAACAACAACATTTATTCAACACCAATATGTAAGGACAACAGGATGGAAGGAGAGATATAACTGAGGGAAAACCAGGACGAAAGACACGCCAATTTAGAAAGACAATTAAGATGGATGGAACACCAGAAAAGGTAGAACACCACGATTTGAGGTACACCATCCTGTAATGAACACTAGGATGAAATGAATACCCGAATAAAAGAAGCATCAAGATGGAAAAATACACCAGGATAGAAGGAATACCATGGAGGAAGGAACATAAGAATAGGAGGAACACGAAGCTGGAAGGATCATTAGGATGGAAGGAAAATCCCGAAAGGAAGGGTCTTTAGGATGAAAGGAAAGTACAGAATGGAAGGGTCTTTAAGACGGAAGGAAAATCCAGAATGGAAGGAGCACCATGATTGAAAGAAAAGAAGTGTTGAAGGAATAATAGGACGGAAGGGAAAAAAGGATGAATGAAACTCTAGCTTTGAAGACACACCAAGATGGAAGAACACCAGGAGGGAAAGAACACGATGAATGATGGAACTCCAGGATGAGAGACTTACCATGATGGAACATCAGGATGGATGGAACACCAAGACTGAAAGAACACCAGGCTGGAAGGAAAACCAGGATGGAAGGAGCACCAGGGTCGAAGGAACATCAAGGAGGGATGAACATCAGGGTGGAAAGAACATCATGATGGGAGGAACAATTGGGTGGAAAACCATCATGATTGGAAGAACACCAGGGTGTATATAGCATCAGTAATGGAGGAACAACTGGGTGGAAAGACCGTCAGGTTTGGAAGAGCACCAGGATCCATAGAGTATCAGCATGGGAGGAAAGCCTTTGTTCAAGGAACAGCATGATGAAAGGAACACCATTATTGAAGGAACATGAGGACTGAATAAACGCTACGATGATCGTAACAGCAGAATGGATGGAAAAGAAAGATAAAAGGAACACCAGGGTAGAATCAGCAGCAAGATGGGAGGTACACTAGGATGGAAGAAACAAGAGGAAGGAAGGAACACCGGGATGGATGGAACACCAGCCCTGAACCAAACATTAAGGTGGAAAGACTCCATGGGGGAAGGAATACGATGATTGCAGGAACACCAGTACGTGAAAGAAGCCATGATGGAAGTACAGGATGGGTGGAACACCATGAAAGAAGGATCACAAAAATGGAAGGAACACCGACATAGAAAAAAAGGTTGGAGGGAAGACACACCAAGATAGAAGGAACACTAGGATGCAAGGAGCGATGAGGTGGAAGAAAATCCAGGATTGAATGAACTGCATGGAGGAAGGAAAATCAGGTTTGGAGAACCACCAGAGTGGAAGGAACAGGAAGATAGAAGGAACATTTGGAGGGAAGGAACACCAGTGTTTAAGAAAAACCTGCATTGAAGAAACTCCAGGATGAAAGACACGTCAGGGTGGAAGGAACTCTGGGATGGAAGAAACAAGAGAATGGAAGGAACATCAGGATAGAAGGAACACTAAGGTGGAAAGAACCCCAGGATGGAAGAAACATATACTCTGTAGGAACACTAGGATGGAAGAAAAACGTGCATTAAAAGAGAACCAGGATGGATGGACACAAGGATGGAAGGACCACCGAGATGTTACTAACAAGAGGAGCAGCAGAACGGAAGGCAAGCAAGGACTGGGGAAATAAAAGTATGGATGGCAAGCCAGGATGGAAGGAATAACATTATTTACTCAACATTAAGATGGGAGAACACCAGGATGGAAAGAAAATTATAACTGAGGGAACACAAAGATATACACACAAATTTAGAAATAACATTAGGATGGATGGAACAGCAGGCTTTGTAGAACAAAATGATTTAACGAACACCATGTTGGAATGAATACTAGGATGAAATGAATACCAGAATGGAAAGAACACCAAAAGGAAGAAGCAACCGGAAAGAAGGAACACCATAGTGGAAGAAACATCATAACTGGAGGAAGACAAGGGTCGAAGGATCATTAGGAGGCAACGAAACCGGAATGGAAGGAACGCCAAGATGGAAAGAAAACAAGCGTGGAAGAAATATTTGGACGGAAGGAGCACCAGAGTGTAAGGAACACTTGGATGGAACGAACACCAGTGTAGAAGGAACATTATTAAGGGAGGAACACAAGGATAGTGTGACCTTCAGTATGAAAGGAACACTTGGGTGGAAGGTATACTAAGATTGACGGGACAGAAGAAGTATGGGAACAAAGGATAGAAGGAACAGCAAGATGTAAGGAACACCAGGTTAGAAGAAACACTTTGAATGAAAAGAAACGCAAGATGAAAGGAACACCAGGGTGGAAGCAACAGCAAGATGGGAGGTACACAAGGATGGAAGGAACACCAGGTGGGAAGAAATACGATGATTGCAGGAAAGACGGGAGGTGAGACAAGCCATGATGGAATACCAAGATTGGTGGAACACTACCAATGAAGGAACACCAAAATGGAATGAATAGTAGGATGGAAGGAACGATAAGATGGAAGAAAAACCAGGATGGAATGAACACCATGGAAGAAGGAGCATCTGAATGGGAGGAGATCCATTGTGCAAGGAGCATCAGTATGGGAGGAACACCAGGGTGGAAGGAAGGAACAACTGGGTGCAAGAAACACCTGCATTGAAGAAACTCCAGGATGAAAGACATATGAGTGTCGAAGGAACTCTGGGGTGGAAGAAACAAGAGAATGGAAGGAACACCAGGATGGAAGGAACACTAGCGTGGAAGGAGCACCAGGATTAAAGAAATACATGGAACACTATGATGGAAGAAGCAAGTGCATTAAAGGAGCACCAGGATGGATGGACACAAGGATGGAAGGACCAACAAGATGTGACGAACAGCAGGTTGGAGGGAACGCCAAGATATGAGAAAAAGCACGATGGAAAGGAAGCAAGGATAGGAGGAACAAAAGGATGGGTCGCAAGCCAAATGGAAGAAACAACAGCATTGATTCACCTCCAAGACGTAAGGACACCAGGATGGAAGGAGAAGTATAAGTGAGGGAACACCAGGATGAAAAGCACGCCAATTTAGAAAGAGCATTAAGATAGATGGAACACCAGAAATGGTAGAACACCACGATTAAAAGTACACCCTGATGAATGAACACTAGGAGGAAATGAACACGAGTATAAAAGGAGTACCAAGATGAAAAAACACACCTGGATGGAAGGAATACCATGGTGGAAGGAATATCTGAATGGGAGGAGCACGAAGGGGGAAGGATTATTAGGATAGAAGGAAAAAGCAGAATCGAAGGAGCACCAGGAAGGAAAACAAGGATGGAAGAAACGATCAGATGGAGAAAAAATCCAGGATGTAATGAACACCATTGAGGAAGGAAAAACAGGTTGGGAGAAACACCAGGGTGCAAGGAGCTTCAGTATGGGAGGAAAGAACAAGAAGATAGAAGGAACATCTGGAGTGAAGAAACACCAGGGTGTAAGAAACGCCTGCATTGAAGAAAATTCTGGATGAAAGACCCGTCAGGGTGAAAGAAAGACTAGGATGGAAGAAACAAAAAATGGAAGGAACCCTAGGGTAGAAAGAACAGCATGATGGAAAAAACACTTCCGCTGAAGGAACAATAGCGTGGAAGAAACAAGTGTAGTGGAGAAGCACCAGCATGGATGGACAAAAGGATGGCAGGACCACCAAGATGTGACGAACAGGAGGTTAGAAGGAACTCCAAGGTATGAGAACAGCAGAAGGGAAGGTATGCAAGGATAGGGGGAGCAAAAGGATGGATGGCAAGCGAGGATGGAAGGGACAACATTATGGAAGAAAAACCAGGTTGGAATAAACACCATGGAAGATGGAAAATCAGGTTGAGACAAACACCTGGGTGCAAGGAGCTTCAGTATGGGAGGAGAACCAGGGTGGAAGGGACAGCATGATAGAAGCAACATATGGTGGGAAGGAACACCAAGATGTAAGAAGCACTTGCATTGAAGAAACTTCATGATAAAACACACGTCAGATTGGAAGGAACTCTGGGATGGAAGAAAGAAGAGAATGAAAGGAACACCAGGATGGAAGGAACACTAGGGTGGAAAGAACGCAAGGATGGAAGAAACACATGCCTTGAAGGAACACTAGGATGGAAGAAACACGTGCATTAAAGAAGCATCAGAATGGATGGACACAAGGATGGAAGTACCATCAAAATGTGACGAACAAGAGGATGGAAGTAACACGAAGATATGAGGAACAGCAGAATGGAAGGCAAGCAAGGATAGGGGGAACAAAAGGATGGATGGGAAGCCAGGAAGGAAGGAACAGCATCATCTATTCAACATTAAGATGAAAAGACACCAGGATGGAAGGCGAAGTATAACTGGGGGAACACAAAGCTGGAATGCACGCAAGTCTAGAAAGAGCATCAGGATGGATGGAACAGCAGCCTTTGTTGAACAACATAATTTAACGAATACCATGTTGGAATGAACCCTAGGATGAAACAAATACCAGTATGGAAGGAACACGAAGATGGAAGAAACAACCGGAGAGAAGAAACACCATGGTGGATGGAAAACCAGAATGGAAGGAGCACCAAGGTCGATGAAACACCAGGATGGGATGAAAATTAGGGTGGAAGGAACATCAGGATGAGAGGAACAACTGGATGGAAACACCATCATGAATGGAAGAACACTAGGGTGCATAGAGCATCAGCATGGGAGGAACACCTCCGTTCAAGGAACAGCAAGATGAGAGACATGGATTGAATAAACACTATGATGGTAGGAACACTAGAATGGAAGGAAAAGCAAGATGAAAGGAACACCAGGGTGGAAGGAACAACAAGATGGGAGGTACACAAGGGTGGAAGAAACACCAGGAAGGAAGGAATACCAGAATAGATGGAACACCAGCACAGAAGTAAACATTAGGGAAGAAATACGATGATCGCAGGAACACCAGGTGATGCAAGGCATGATGGAACACCTGGATGAGTGGAACACCACGAATGAAGGAACAACAGAATGGAAGGAATACCGAGATAGGAGAATAGTTTAGAGGGAAAACACGTCAAGATAGAAGGAACTCTAAGATGGAAGGAACAATAAAGTGGAAGAAAATCCAAGATGGAATGAACACCATGGAGAAAGAAAAATCAGGTTGGGAGAAATACCACGGTGCAAGGAGCTTCAGTATGGGAGGAACACCAGGGTGGTAGGAACAGCAAGATAGAAGGAACCTTTCGAGGGAATGATCACCAGAGTGTAAGAAACATCTACACTGAAGAAACTCCAGGATGAAAGACACGTCCTGGTGAAAGGAACTCAGGGATAGAAGGGACAAGAGAATGTAAGGAGCACCAAGATGGCAGGAACACTAGGGTGGAAAGAACACCAGGATCGAAGAAACCCATGCGTTGAAGGAACACCAGGATAGAAGAAACACGTGCATTAAAGTATCAACAGGATGGATGGACACAACAATGGAAGGACCACCAAGATGTAACGAACAGGAAGTTGGAACACCAACTTATGAGGAACAGCAGAATGGAAGGTAAGGAGGTATAGGGGGAAGTAAAGGATGGATGGCAAGGCAGGAAGGAAGGAACATCATTTATTCAACATTAAGATGGAAGAATACCAGGATGGATGGAGAAGTATAATTAAGGGAACACAAGTATGGAAGGCACGACAATTTAGAAAGAACGTCAGGATGGGTTGAACAGCAAGTTTTGTATAACAACAAGATTTAACTAACACCATGCTGGAATGAACACCAGGATGAAATGATTACCAAAATGGAAGGAACACCAAGATGGAAGAAGTAGCCGGTAGATAAAACACTATGGTGGAAGGAGCATCAGAAGGGTAGGAACAAGAGGATGGAAGGATCATTAGAATGGAAGGAACGCCAGGATGGAAAGAAAACAAGGGTGGACGGAAGGACCACCAGGATGGAAGGAACATTGGGATGGAAGAAACATCATGGGAGAAGGAACATCAATAAGGGAAGAACACCAGGATGGTGTGACCTTCAGTATGAAAGGAACACAAGGGTGGAAGGTAAACTAAGATTGAAGGGACACCAGAATTGTAGGAACAATAGGATGAAAGAAACATCAAGATATACGGAACACCAGGATTGAGGAAACACTTCGAATGAAAAGGAAAGCAAGATGAAAGGAACACCAGGGTGGAAGCAATAGCAAGATGGGAGGTAAACTAGGAAGGAAGAAACACCTGGATGGATGGAACACCAGCACTGAACTAAACATCAGGATGGAAGAACACCAGGTTGGAAGAAATTCGTTGATTGCTGGAACACTAGGAGGTGAGACAAGCTTTGATGGAGCACCAAGATGGGTGGAACACCGCGAATGAAGGAACACCAGAATGGAAGGAACTCTAGGATGGAAGGAACAATAAGATGGAAGAAAAACCAGGATGGAATAAACACTATGGAGGAAGGATCATCACGATAGGAGGAGCACCAGGGTGCAAGGAGCATCAGTATGGGAGGAACACCAGGGTGGAAGGAACAGCAAGATGGAAGAAACATCACAAGGGAAGGAACACCAGGGTGTAAGAAACACCTGTACTGAAGATACATCAGGATGAAAGACATGCCACGAAAGAAGAAACTCTGGGATGGAAGAAACAAGAGGATGGAAGGAACACTAGGGTGGAAAGAAGACTAGTATGGAAGAAACAAGAGAATGGAAGGAACACCAGGTTGGAAAGAAAACAAGGGTTGAAGGAGTATTAGGAAGGAAGGAAAACCAGGATTGATGTAACCCTAACAGTGAACAAACACCAGGATGGATGGACAACAGGAGGGAAGGAACACGATGAATGATGGAACACCAGGATGAGAAATTTACCATGATAGAACATCAGGATGGGTGGAACACCACGACAGAAGGAACACCAGGCTGGAAGGAAAACCAGGATGCAAGGAGCACCAGGGTCGAAGGAACATCAGGATGGTATGAACATCAGGATGGGAGGAAAAGCTGGGTGGAAAGACAATCATGATTGGAAGAACACCAGGGTGTATAGAACATCAGCATGGGAGGAACAAATGGGTGGAAAGACCATCAGGATTGGAAGAACAGAAGGTTGCATGCAGCATTTGCATGGGAGGGACACCACTGATAAAGGAACAGCAAGATGGAAGGAACGCCAGGATTGAATAAACACTACGAAGGTAGTAACACCAGAGTGGAAGGAAAAGCAAGATGAAAGGAACACCATGGTGGAGGCAACAGCAAGATGGGAGGTACACTAGGATGAAAGAAACACCAGGAAGGAAGGAACACCAGGATGAATGGAAGACCAGCACTGAACTAAACATTAGGGTGGAAGGACTCCAAGTGGGAAGAAATACGATGATTGCAGGAACACCAGGAGGTAAGAGAAGCCATGATGGAACATCAGGGTTGGTGGAACACCACGAATGAAGGAAAACCAGAATGGAAGGAACACTAAGACAGAAGAAAAATTTGGAGAGAAGGCACGTCAAGAGAGAAGGAACACTAAGATGGAAGGAACGATAAGATGGAAAAAAACCCAGGATGGAATGAACACCATGGAAAAGCAAGATAGAAGGAACATCTGGAGGGAAGGAACACCAAGGTGTAAGAAACACTTGCATTGAAGAAACTCCATGATGAAAGACACGTCAGGGTAGAAAGAACTCTGGAATGGAAGAAACAAGAGAATAGAAGGAAAACCAGGAAGGAAGGAACAATAGGGTGGAAAGAATACCAGGATGGAAAAAACACATGCGTTGAAGGAACCCTAGGATGGAAGAAACACGTGCATTAAAGGAGAATCAGAATGGATGGAGACAAGGATGAAAGGACCACCAAGATGTGACGAACAGCAGGTTGTAAGGAACACCAAGATATGAGGAACAGCAAAATGGAAGACAAGCAAGGATAGGGGGAACAAAAGAATGGATGGCAATCCTGGATGGGAGGAACAATATCATTTATACAACATTAAGATGAAAGGACACCAGGATGGAAGAAGTATAATTGCGGGAACACAGGGATGGAAGACACGCCAATTTGGAAAGAATATCAGTGTGGATGGAACAGCAGGTTTTGTATAACAACATGATTTAACGAAAACCATGTTGGAATGAACCCTAGGATGAAACAAATGCCAGTATGGAAGGAACACCAACATGGAAGAAACAACTGGAAAGAAGGAACACCAAGATGGAAAGAATAGTAAGGTATAAAGAACACCAGGATGGAAGAAACGCATACATTGAAGGAACACTAAGATGCAAGAAACACGTGCATTAAAGAAGCATCAGGATGCATGGACACAAGGATGGAAGGACCACCAAGATTTGACAAACAGGAAGTTGGAAGGAAAACCAAGATATGAGAAAAGCTGGATGGAAGGCAAGCAAGGATAAGAGGAACAAAAGGATGGATCGCAAGGCAGGATGGAAGAAACAACAGCATTGATTCAACTCGAAGATGTAAGGACACCAGGATGGAAGGAGAGCTATAACTGAGGGAACACCAGGATGAAAGGCATGTCAATTTAGAAAGAGCATTAGGATGGATGGAACACCAGGAAAGGTAGAACACCACGATTTAAAGAACACCCTCTTGGAATGAATACAAGGATGAAATGAACACCAGAAAGAAAGGAACACCAAGATGGAAAAACACACCAGGATGGAAGGAGAACTATGGTGGAAGGAACATCAGAATGGGAGGAACACGAACCTGTAAAGATCATTAGGATTGAAGGAAAAACCAGAATGGAAGGAACACCAGGATGGAAAGAAAACAAGGGTGAACAAATATTAGGACGGAAGGAAAACCAGGATGGATGAAACTCTTGCACTGAAGAAACACCAGGATGGAAGGACAACAGGAGGGAAGGAACACGATGAATGATGGAACATCATGATAGTTTGAACACCCCGATTGAAGGAACTCTAGGTTGGAAGTAAAACCAGGACTGAAGGAGCACCAGGGAGGAACGAACATCAGGATGGGAGGAACACGAGGGTGTAAGTAACATTAGGATAGGAGGAACAACTTGGTGCAAAGACTATCAGGACTGGAAGAACACCAGGGTGCATAGAACATTTCCATGGGAGGAACACCTCTGTTAAGGAAACAGCAAGATGGAAGGAACACCAGGACTGAAAAAAACACTATGATTGCAGGAACACTAGAATGGATGGAAAAGCAAGATGAGAGGAACACCAGGGTGGAAGCAACAGCAAGATGGGACGTACACTAGGATGGAAGAAACGCTAGGATGG
>JAUUDY010585696.1:2177-26162 GCA_032361765.1 Panulirus inflatus | reverse complement strand
AAATGCTCTTAAGTAGGCTTTCAGAATGCAGAGAAATCTTTTTGTATTCTTTTGATGTTAAGGCAAGAATTTAGATTACAGTTTTCATTTAAAAGGAGAACCACATAATGCTGGTTCAGTCCTTTCTTTTCTGAGGATCTATTTTCTCCTGTGAAGTAATTCATAATGCTACTAGAGCCATATCTTTTTGACCAGTTACTAAAAGTACATTGATGTTGCTTAGTCCTAGTGCCACTAAGGAGGGTGGCACTAGGAAATCAACAGTATAGAAGTGTTGTTACTCCTAACCATAGCAAGGGCAGTGCTAAAAGGCTTAACTGTTAATCATGTTCTGTTACTGTGCTACTGGACTTTGCCTCCTTAAGATTACACTGCAAGTGAAAAGTCACCTTCAGCAAAGCTGTATTACTTAGAGGACAGTATCATCAAAAGAGAATTTCTCACTTCAAAGGAGTCCATTTTTCTATGCTCATCAAAATTATCACAGGCTTGGGCTGAAGGAACCTCCAGAAAGAGATCCTGGTAACCCCACGAGTCTTTCTTAGAAAGTGGTTCTGGGGTAATTTTATATGAATAGATATTTTGAGAAGTGCTTTAAGCTTGTTAGCATAATGAGGTTATGTTTAGGAATATGTGTCAGCCATGAAGGACATATATGTGAGAAAAGATAGATAAGAATTTAACTAATATTTATTTGAAGCAAACAGTACTACTACTGTTTTACTGCTACTAGGATTTTGCTCTTACACAGGTGGTTATGTGGATATTGTGGATGAGGATTCTGCTCCCACCCATCTGCAGCTAGCCAGCAGTGTTGTGTTTCAGGAAATTTCGCAGAGACTAGCAAGTGCTCCTGGCATGGCTGAGAAAGTGAGAGCAGTCTTTTTGTGGAATATCAACAAAGACAAGAAACTTGTTACTCAGTGGAGTAAGTATGTTATTAATGAAAGGTATTCTGTTGCTTACTTCTTTAATCCTGCAGGCACATTGATATACACATGGAAAATAAGGAAGTGAAATACTTCTGTACCATGTGTGGCAGTAGCAGTCGAATTACTGTGGGGAGCATTTGTTTTTTAGTAAGTGATGGCGTCCGCCAAGGCAGGCAGACCAATTCACATGTCTGTACAGTGCTAATACAACCCACAGTCTTATACTGGATTATTATTTATAACATCCTCAAACCTCCTACAGCTATGATGAATAGTTTAAAATTGTCTTAAGCTTCACACAAGAAGAAAAGCAGGGAAAGAATTAGCTTGCAGGAGAAGAAAGGTATTTTGAGACACTTTGATGCTGGTCATTATAGTTAGAATCAAAGACCTGAATCACTGTAAATTATGATACCGGTCAGCACAGTCTGGATTGGAGATCAAAATTAACTTAACAGTTTAGTAAGTTTGATAGTTATTCAGTGGAAAGCTAAAAGTGTTCAGCTGGCCATGGATGATTTCTTTAAATGTTCTTCCTCAGATGGAGATCCAGGCTGTTTTGACCCTTCATCTGCATTACTGCACCACACTCATTTTACCCTTGACAGCCACATTATGCAAAATTTATTAATCATATCTTCAATATTATGTCAATCAAAAACTCTTCTTAGATTGCATATTGGTCACAAAAGGGCTATAAAGAAGCTGCTGATGTTGACATACTTCTTAGGATATTTATTAGTTATGAAGTAGTTTATGGGTAATGCAGTAGTCATGATGATCATCAGATATTTTCATGATGTACTTCCTGAAAATACATTGATCCTGACATAACTAATAAGTGGAGTATTATGGTACTGCATATATCTTATGTTTAGTCAGGAGAAAACTTTGAATTAACCATTCTGGAGTATAATAAAAGATTATTTTAGAATCAGACATAATAATTTTTTTTTGTGATATCGTGTCCTTGATATTAAATTTTTTATGTATACTATTCAAACATTATCATTTTATTTAAGATGAGTCTTCTTTATAGCTCTTGACTTGAAGAATGGTCCTGGGTTGGTTTACGAAGGAGCACCCAGAAATGGAGAGAAGCCTGATGTGACACTGACGTTGGAAGATGATGACATGGTTGCTTTGGTGACAGGAAAAATTAATGCACAGAAAGCATTCATGTCTGGAAAGTTGAAAGTCTCTGGCAATGTGATGCTCACACAAAAGCTTCAACCTCTTCTTAAGCCTCAGGCCAAAATGTGAGAACACGAGTAAATAGTTGATGGTTAGAATTGACGAGTTGGAGTAAGAGACTTGTTAGGAAAATGGATTTAATGATAAATAGTCTTAAAAGTTTATAATGAGGAAGGAATATATATTGAAAGGTATATAAAGTGAAAGCCACATTGAGATGAAATGAAAGCCACATTGAGATATAATCATGTTAATAACCTGCAGCACACCATGATTTGTGGTGAGAACAAATTAAACAAATGTGCGTTGAGATGCTTTACATATTCTTATAATGTATTTCATAAGTAAATGGGTGTAGGTGTTAATCTTTGCTTTGATCACCTACTGTGACCAAGTCATTTTTCTTAAGGTGTACATTTGTAATTACCTATTTTTGCTGTATGGAGAGGGAGTCTTGCACATGTGCAGCCCCATCTTTTGAACTTTAACTTTCATACAACATTTTAGATTTCTGTACATGCTTTCCACATTCACTTTCATCACTCAGTCTAGTTTATGAGTGTTTGTGTGTAATGCACACTGGATTTGGTGATAGTATGAGAGAGTAATATAGTTACACAGTGACCATTATATAAGAATGGAATGTGTAGAGGTAAGGTGACTGCAGTGCTAGTTGTAAGAAGTATGTGATACTCATGTCAGTAGTGTTTATGTGAAGAGGATGAAAAAATATGCAATAAAGATATTATTATGAAGGGATTTTCACAGATGTGCATGACATATGTTTGGAAGGGATAGTTATTTTTTCATGTGAGGCAAAACATTTAAGTTTTAGTTTTATTTTTAATAATCTTCACTGGTGACTTTGGAATTGTTTGACAGGAGAGTACCAGACATGTCAGTTTTTATAAAATAAATAAAATTAGTGTATATTTTATTTTCATATTACCAAGTTCATTAGGTGTTCATTTTTTATCCCAACATAAATTTTTGTACCACTGGCCTTCTTGTTTTAACTCCCAGTCATGTTTAACTGTCAAATAATGAAGTATCAAATAGGTTTTTTCACAAATCAGGAGTTTGAAGATTTTTTGTTGCAGATATTTTGCAAAGTCAACAAAAACTTCTACAGTTTTGAAGAAATATTTTTTCACATCAAAAATTCTAGTAATGTGATTGTTGGGTTAAGCACATTTTTCCACTTTTGATACATTTTTGTGTTTTCCATCTTGATTATCTGATTCATATTTAAATCAATCCTTAAGAACATGAAGTTGCTTCACATTTTAATGGTTCTTGTAAAACATTTAAGATTTTTAAGATTTCATTTTATTTCATAAAGAACTGACAAGTTAGTCCCAAAACCAAATTTTCATCGATGATTGTAACGTAAAGATAATGAGTTCTAGACTGAACCTCTTAGGGTAAACTTTGTTTTGAATAGATACAATTCAAACATTTGATGTGTGAAGGTACAAAGGTAGGTATCTAAAACATTTGAGATGAATCCTGCATTTTGGGGGTTGCATACCTGTAGAGTAAGATTTAAGACAACAATCTGAAGTATTCAGTGTTTGGTCTGATAAAAGAGCTATACCGTTGTCATACTTGGGAGATGCATGAACCATGCAGACAGCAAAAAGTAACTGCCTTATGAATACGACAAGAGAATGGGCATGTAGAACTTTTGAGGAACCATAAAGTGTCATTTACAAAAAACTATATGTTCACCATATCTGTAACAGTGAACATATCAAAATATATTTTCTCATATATGCTGGTAATAATGAAAATTATTATTCATATTTTGCATGGTGTAGCTTGTATTCAGATAAGATCTCTGTGTTTAACACAAGTTGTGAAAATGCTTTGCCTCTTTCCCAGGTGACCATCAGATAAATACACCTGTCAGACTTTTAATTGATTGAGGCTGATCAGTCAGTAACTAACCTATCTCTGAAAACAGCAGTTACCTGCCCACAACCGCAAGGTGGACATGCATCAGCTTGGTTAGCCATACAACACCCACCTTTTACCTGTCCAAGCAAAGATTACACACTGGACTTTTTTGTAAGGTTAGTTGTTTAGATCATTTACTAGAGCAATTCAAGAATGGAAAGTGGTCAGTGCTATCATGCAGAATTAAATTTGGAGAGGTATGCATAATTTGTGCTAAAAAGTCACAACTCGTATGGCTTTAGCTTTTTCTGATTGTCATTGCATCTTTGAAAAATTTTGGAACTTGTTAAAGCAAAGAAAGCTAAGGAATATAGTGATCAAATTCAGTCTTAGTTACTAACTAAGAAAGCTAAGGAATATAGTGATCAAATTCAGCCTTAGTTATTGTAGATAATGAAGTATTTCATAGGAATAAAACTGTTTTATTCATATGATTATTAAGAAAGTAAAGGGTGTTTAAGATAAAAAGATTGAAAACAATGTTGAAACTGCTTTCTGAAGAGGTAGATAAAGGAATGCAGGATTTTGAGAATATGTATTTTAATTAGTAGATGATCAGTGGGGTCTCTGCCTTCTGTAAACAGGTGGAGCTGATAATGAGTTTTGTAATGAGTAGCAATTGAAGATAAATAATGATGAGATTGTATTGTCATCAGTAAACAGAAAGGCATACAGTGTTTGTGAAGACCTTCTTACCTGACAGGAGACTACCTTACCCTGGTACCCCATGGAAAGCAGTCTTGAAGCTCCAGAAGCCCCATGGAAGGGGTTCTGAGGTTGGAAAACTAACTCTTGTATTAGATTTGTATTATAGTATGCTACAGAAGTTGATATTCTTCTTAGTTGTATACTTTGGTTTCTTTACTCATATATGCTGAATGTTGCTATCAGCAAGTGGTATGTGATCATTTGCAGATAAAATGTAATTATCAGCAGGTGGATTATGTACATCATAACTAGGCATTTGGCTGTTACTAACTGATATGTTGGTGGAAGATGGTGCAGTAGTATTAACAAATGGTGTATAGGCATCAGCAGGATGCATGTAGGCTTCAGTAGATGGTGTGTGGTCTCCATCAGGTGCCATGTAGGTATCTGCAGGAGGCAAATAGGCATTGGCAGGTAGTGTATGGAAATCGGTAGACGGTGCGTAAGCATCAGTGGTCCTGGTGTTCATTTCATTAAGAGGCTGAGAGGCATTGAAGGTGATGTACATCTCAGCAGGAGTAGCACTGCAGTTGGGTTGTACAGTTCTGTTGAGTGTGTTCAAGTTCTCTGCAGTGACAATATTTTTCTGGAAGGTGCGCTTAGGAACTGCATGGGACAGCTTGTATGTGGCATGCTGAGGATAGCAGGACACATATTCAGATGAAGTATAAACTGACAGCCATCCTCTTGAGAAATTATTTGATTGATATTATTCAATTTATCAGTATTCTTATTCTAGATACAACCTCCTGATTACTGTTTTCAGCATGGTTAAGAATATGATCTAGAAGTTAAAGTTTAGTCATGCAAAAAATGAAAGACTAGAGAAATTTTGATAAGGCTTACCTTATTGCGTCTAAGAAATTTACTGATACAGTATGAAATGAGAAGAGTGGTGATGATCCCAGCAAAGATGGCAAGAATGACAGCATACAAGGGTAGCCCTCCTATGTTCCTCAGAAGAACAGAATGATCAGTTGAATTTGTTCCATTGATGGTTCCAGTTATGGTAGTTGTATCTATTCAAGAAGAAGAGATTGAATTGACATATGCTTAGTTTCGCCACTTAGACTTGATGCTTTTATTACAACAGTTATGTTAAAAATCAGTTTCAGTACTATTAAGAGCACGCTTGCAGAACCCAGTGACCCAAGTAAAAATACAGTCATTTTAGCATTCGTTGTGTTCATGAATAAAATTAAAGCAATATTATGATAACTGTTACAGATAGAAATGTACCTCAGCTGAGGACTTTCAGAAACTAATGAAATTGAAAACACTGATGCTTTTGGTGAAGAGCAGGAGATAGGGTGAATGTTTAAGCAAAGGGTAAAGAATGTAATGTTTATGTTTAATGTGGGCAGGCATGAAGAGAGGAGGAAACAAGAAATGCAAGTATTAAAGACAAATGTTGCAAATAGATGCTTGCTGATTACTATATTATCTTTACTGAGTAGATGAAAATTCAGCTGAGAAAGATAAATGCTAAGCTCAGCTTAAAGGAATTCACAGTTGTGAGACTGCTGTACATCCATCACAAAACTGTCACTTTAATATTTGTCCTTTAGCATTTCCTCTCATGTAAGTGATTGCATGATTTTTTAAGGATCTGCTGAATAATGAAAATATTTTTGTTTTCAAAATTTTTTGCCTTTATGTATTTACCCTTGCTTCTAGTAGTATCATTTACATTTCACGCACATGGGTGACTACTGAATAGAAAGAAATGTTCAAAACTGATCGAGTTGGTCATCCTACTGAAAATTTTTAAGAAACTGGAAAGCGAGATGAGCTTTTTTGCCATGTATTTCAAGTGTGCTGTCAGGCAACCTACAGTTTATGATCTTGAATATTTCAAGTTCAAAATGTAAGAAAAATGATCTCCGGTAAAAGCTGAGAGGAAAATGAACATCTTTCTTCATCCCATCATGTAGAAATCACCATTAAATCATTTGAAAGTCTTCTGTTGAACTCTATACTTATTCAGCAAATACTTTTGATACTGTAAGGCACAGGTTGTTTTTTTAATCCTGTCTGCTGTTTCCCTGCTTTAGGAAGTTAGCATCAGGATCACACACCTGATTGATCCTTCAAGGAGAAATCCTCTTGTAGCTATCTCCTATTTCTGCAAAGTGATAGTACAGGGAGGGAAGATTCCAGTCTTCACTCTTACCATTCTTATATGCCATTTATGGCACACAAGAGATACATGGGTAGTGTTCTTTCAGTCCCTTTTTTCAGGGATAACATAGAAAATTTATATAAGCACCAATACTATAAGTGGAATTGATTAAGAATTAGTATTTGTTTATCATTACCATATATATGTAATTGACATGAAGGGGTATATAACTTGTTTCACATTGATTATAAATTGAATGATAAAGTGTTATTAGAAGAACATTTTTGCAAATAGTCTCCCACCCGTCAGCCAGCCCAACACATGTTTTTGATGAATTTTCAATGTTTACACCACAGTATATGTTGTAAGCTGTTTTTGGTAATGTATGCATAGTTTTATATTACAGAGAGAGAGGTGGCTTATTAGATCACATGATCATAGTAAGTTGTCTTTTCATTTGACAGTTAGGTGGGGTTATTAGATCATATGATGATGATAATGAGTTGTCTTTTCTTATAATGGGCTTGTTTTTATACTGTAATGATTAAAGACTAAAACTCTAATGAATAAACAAAGAGGATAATAGTTGATAACATACTAGGAAATGATAGTGCAAAGATGAATGATAAACAGAGGTATATTAGGGAATTGTATGAAGTGAGGTTTAGCTTGTGTACAGGCATATGAAGGTTGCATTATTGGAGGTTGTCACACAGTTGTATGCAAACGTTATGGGACAAGAACTTCATGTTAGGATGATGTAAAGAAGTTGATTGACAAATGTCAAGCAGGGATTCACTGCCACTCATCTTCCTAGTGTAATTTCCCTTAATGAGAAATTTGATAAAATTTTAATGAAAATATGTCAAGCACCTGAGTAGGATTTGTGTAGATATCTTTCTGCAGTAATTTCTGTGTATGGCATTGTTCTTCAGAAAGCCACATCTGGTGCCTTTATTAAAGTGGTGATTATGATATTTGCAATCAGTGTTTTCTTTCATGTATTTGGGTATGTCATTGCTCCTTTTGGTAAACCTTGCTACATGTGAGTTCCAACATTTTTCATTCTCTACTCTCCAGAATTCCAGTGATTTCTGTGTCTAACCTGTAACATTCTGTTATTTGTAGTTTTAGCTACCATCCTCCCAAAGTGTTTACAAGTCTTATTATCCAGAGGATTAACAAGATGGTAAATTTTCTTTTTACTTACCAAGTATTATAGCTTCTTTTAGCATTGGCTCATTGGTTGACATCATCTCACTAGATGAGGAGTATGTGGGAAATGCTGTAGAACTCTCTGATGTTGGCTTTGGTTCTGAGGTAATTTTCATCATGGGCTCTGTTATCTCCGTAGCTGTTAAGGAAGACCTTAAGATTTTAAATAGATACCATTAACACTTAGAAACTATTTCAATTGTACAAAAACACTCCTAAGATTTTGGGCTTAGGACTTATTAGGCCCATCAGAAAGATCGGTATCCATGACTTGAAAAAAATAACATGGTTTAAACTTTGTACAGTTCCATGGAATCTGACCTGCAGATCTTCTTTCTGTGTTGCAGTTCACTTCATAGATTCAGACCCTGTCTGGTTACTGTAAATTCTGGTTGAGTGATGACTGGTTAACTGAGGATTTACAGTAAACACTCACAAAAGCCTACACTTGAACACAGAATGTTCATTATTTCAGGAAAACACTCAGATTTAGATGCATGCATATTCAAGATTATTATGTATCGGCTGAATGTAAATGGTTCAGACTGAATACTCACTAACAGCAGTTCGTGGAAGACACGGGAGACACCGATCATCACTGCATGGTAATATTCTGTCGAGTTGGTCTTGGCACACCACAACTCCTGCATTCCAAGTTTTGTGGCTAGATGTCATATTGGCTTCAATACATGCAGCAACCTGGTCATTTCTCCAGTCTAGATCCAAGTTATCTAATTCTAGAAATTCAGTTTCAAGGCAGAATGCACCAGGCTCTACCTCGGATCCAATGACGTTTAGAATCCTGGCATTAAGAAGCGATCCGCTCGAGGTATTGTAATTGTGTATGGATCTGTGGCCAGCTGAAGAGATGTTCACACCATGTAGCTTAAGGGAAACACCAGGAGACAGAGCCAAGGCATTGTCTTCTAGCACTGCACTGCTGATATCTTCCAGGTGAACCTCACCATCAGTAACCACTTCTGCTGATGACTCCTTCAATATCAGATGCTGTACATGCATGATATTCATGTCGCCTGTACTGATAGCCTGATTCTCCATCATTACAACATGACTATGACTAACCTTCAAGGATGATACCTCAGGATGGGAGTATGGTATGATGGCTCGAGGACCAATAGTTAAGTGATTTACTTCCCTTAAGCTGATAGATATCCTGGGGGCAACAATGCTTCGGCTCTTGAATTCCACTTCTTTTGCTGACTCTATAAGGAGCTGCACCACTGCTGGTGGAAGTCGTTCTTCATCAATCTTAGGATCATAATATAAATGAGATAATCTGGGTTTATTGCTTTCCACTGTGAAGGCTTCCTCAGGTAAGATAATCTTTTCTTTGATTCTAGTGAAGTTTAGTACAATGTTGCTATCTCGAGGCATGAGAGCACCAGGAGCCACTATTATCTCCTGTACGTCTGAGACCTTCAGCTCCTCCAGGTGTGGGCTGATACTCCCAGGACAGATAATGACTGAGGGAGAACTTCCCACTGACAAATGTCTCTCAGTTCCAGAAGAAGCAAATATAAGTGGCTCGGAGCCCTGACATATCAGTTCGCCAAAGAGGATCATCGGGATGTTGCCAATATCACCCTGTTGAGACAAGAGACTGAAAAATTATTTCAAAGCTAAATATTTAGAACACTGCATTTTTACTTTACACCAAATATACACATCCTTTGTGAATAATTGATATGTGAGAATAGGAAGGTGAATTATTAAAGTTGACAGATGAAGGTTGTGAAATGTGGATATGGTTGATCTATTAACCTTAGCTCTTATAAGTTCCTGTGGGAGGCTCTTCGTAGTGTTGTAGCAGAACTTGTCACAACATGTAGGCTAGAATTACCTTTAATGATGTGGTTGATCAAATGCTTGTGGTCTGTCAAAACTTTTCAGTACAGTGATTAGACATACCTCAATGTTGTAGTTGGACAAAATCTGATGTGTGTCTAGATTTATAAAGAGTGTTGTGGCTGAATTATCTTTGTGCTGCATTTATATTTATTTGCCCAAGTACTGTGGCAGGAGTTGTGACAGTACACTGTCTAAATTTACTTCCTTACTATAACTGAACTTTTGAGAGCACATTGGCTGTACTTAACTTTAAATCTTGTGGTTGGACTAACCGTAAGCGCTGTAATAAAACTCATGAGAATACAGTAGCAAGAGACTGCCGTGTTTGACCCATACTTATGAGAATACAGTAGCAGGAGACTGCCACGTTTGACCCTACCTTAGTGTAGCAGCAGGATCTATCAAAATACAGTAGTTAGCTTTTGTTTAGAAAGAGTGCTGTGGCTGCATTTTCTGTAGTGCCTGCAGTAAGGCCTGGGGGGACAGAAGCTAGACTCTTTTAGTGTAGGGGAGGCCTTATGCAAGGAACAGGAGCGAAACTAGATGGGGGTTGGGGTCGGAGACAGATAGGAAAGATGAAAAAAAATGGAAAAGGATAATCATTTTCAGTGCGGTAGTGAACAGCTTGATTCTCTCTGATTTCAAAAAGGCAGAATTCGTTTGAATAGCCATGGTTACACCACCACTGTAAGGGGTCACAAGGGGGTGTGACGTCAACCAGTTAGTGCTGCCAGATATATATGCAATTACATTTTCCTCGTTTCTCATAACAGTACAAAATTATTTTACAATTAGCGATTTCCAATTCTTTTTTGTTCGCCCACATTAGTTCATGTAAAATTCTGTTTTTTTTTTTAAGTTAATGAGTTTTTGTGTAAATTCTCAACGTAAACCCCTATTGTGACATCTAGAGAGGGAAATTGAACCGTTATGCTTTAAATGGCATGATGGGTTCGTTCGGGAATCCCATCACCATGCGCGCAAAGGAAAAAAAATGAACAAATAGAATAGCATGTAAAAGAAAATGTAGCAAAAAATATATATTTTTGTTGTCCTGGTGGAGTGTTAGGTTGATTGGTGGTGGGGGGAATGGTGTTTGACCCCTGTAGATAAGGGGGAAGGATATGGAAAATAAAAATTCCTTCGGTTTGCAGCTGGTGCCACAGCGTTGATCATGCATAACATGAACACATTTTGAAATATGACACTGCACGCTGAAAATTAGTGGGAACAGGAACTTTGGTCGGCACGTCTGTCCTCCCAGAACTCAGGAATGATGAAACAACTAAGTTTTTTATGTTAGAAAACCTGCAAAATATGTCTAAATGAACCTCAGATTAAAAGAGGTGATCCAAGACTGCACGGTGAACCAATGAACAAGAACGGAATCAATGCAACGCTTCAGTAGAAAAAAAAAAAGAAACAGGAAAGTAGACTTAGGTTGTGGAAGAGAAAGCAAAAACAATGGTGATACGTAGTTGCTTCTATGGTTGGACCTTGTGTGGCTCTGTGGTAGGACTTGTAGAAATCCTGTTGGTTTGGTATGACATTATCTTGTTGCCGTACTGTCTTTCATGGTACTAAACCTGGGGCAGTGGATTTACCTTGGCTTTGGTGCTGTGGGTAGACTTGTGTAGATGCTGTGGTTGGACTGATACTTTTGGCTGTGATGGGCCTTACCCTTGTCCTGTAATCAGACTTATATTATTTCTGTGGTTGAATGTACTCACGTGCTGTAACGAGACTCACCCTAAATCCTGTTGCTGGACTTACCCTTCCGGCGTCTCTCCTTCGTCGCCTGTTAATACCTCCCATGCATTGACCCCTGAAAACGATGGGTCCATAATCCTGTGATCAGCAATGGAATCAGTATTAGAATACACACTAACTCCTATTAACTCTTTCGCTAAAAAGATTATTAATTTCACTGTGTATCATTTGGAAGCCTAGAAAGTCAAGATGTTGAGGTCATGCAGTGTACAAGGGTTATTACATTGGGTCACGGATGAAAATCTTCTTAGATGGTGTGACGTATCAATTTGGCGTGCGAAGTGAAATGTTAAGAAGCCGTTTTGCAAGTGAGAAAGTCCTTGTTTCATATCGGCACACTGGACTTCGGTTGAGGATGTATTAATGAAAGTGATGTATGATGTATTCATGAAAGAATATGTTCATAATGAGTTTTACCTCCACATTGGCAGAGCAGGAATTGAAACCAGTTTTGAAGCAGTTGCAGATGGTCTCGATTTCCACCCATCTCTTGCGTCTTGTTCCCTCGCCGTCCATTTGACCTTCCACACTATTACTCGCACTCCCTTCGAGGAGACTGTCCAGCCTGTCTTTCATGGCATATTCCAGGAAGTTCTTGTGACAGGAAGTGGAGGTAAACGCCGCCAGCAGCAGCACTACGGTAGACCACGACAGCAACATCAGGGAGCACCTAACACCCTACAGATCCCCCCAGAGCAACAGTTAGAATCTTACGAAACAGTGTTCTGTGATTGTAATGTAACCCCTTCACCCCTTCCCCCCAGGAAACCTGAAATATATATCGTTTATTTGTTTCTGTTTTGCCGCCCCTGTGAGGGATGTTGGTGAGTGGTGGTATAGTTGTTGTAATGTAGACATTGAATTATTTGTCTGTGAAATTAGTATCTTGTTCTGTTGGAGCGACTGGCAAACACCAGTCTTTACAGTTGTACATATTCCTCTTAGAAATGTATCAACTTCATGACTAATAAGAGAATTTTACATTTTTGTGTATACAATCGTAATTTCTCTTGTGATTCCATATGTCTCTGAATCTACTGACTAATCTTCATACACATTCAAAGGTTAAGATGCTGGACTTCGGATATGCTCTCGATCCGGGAATGATACGCTGAGATAGTGAAGATATCCTACTGATCTACGCTGAGGAAACTGTGCATCATTCTTGCTCATTATTTCGAGAACCAAGAACACCTTTCCAACATGAGCAACACAGAAAGAGCAAGACGCGTGATGTACTGGAAGCTGGGGCACTGTAAGTAAAGACGAGGCTTCAAAGTGTGGGTAAATGTTAGACCTGATCTCACTTTCCCCTGGAATGGAGATCTTTTAATGATAATTAAAATTAATGATAATAATGATAATGATAGTAATAACTATAGATGAAATTTCTAGGGTTTGCTGAAATATTACCTCGATTTGTTTACATATATAGGGGATTATTCGGGAGATATTTCTCATCTGAAAAAGGATAAGTCGCAGAGCTCGAATTCATTGGGAATTATTTCAATAACTGGTGGGTCGGTACTGGAGGCCCGTTGTTCCTCCAATCCTAGGGAATGACTGAGCGAATGCGGTTATTCTTCGTCTGTTCCTTGAACAACCTCGCAGAAGCGGGAAATGGCGATCAAAGTATGAAAAAAATAAAATGTTCCGGTCCATAAATCGTTGGCAGTCACAATGATGTTAATTTCACCGTTTTTCATCCTTACTTCATTAAGATAGGACTCCATAGTAAGCAAGATAAAAAGACATTTTTAAAGATACCAAGTCGTAATAAGCAAGGTGGTTATTTTTATAGGATTACAACCTGTTATACAATACGCAAAATGTTGCTCAACAATAACATATACTTTGATAACTAGCATAGCAGGACTGAATTTTGTTCTCAGTGCCTTGATGACTGATCCACACAGCAGTTAGTGTGTTGTCTGTGTTCGGTACAAATCACTTGAGATTTTGTAAGCATGCAAGTAACTTGCGTCACGACGTTGGGGTGACACTAATTGATTCGCTGACTGAAAGCAAGCCTTCTGTATGAACACTGAAACTGTCGGGGAGAATACGAAGCATGATCCATCAGTTGATTCAGAGAAGAGGAGCAAAGAGAAGGAAGAGTTGAGAACAGAAGATGGGAGGAGGATCCCCTTCGTGATTGAGGAAAAGATGAGAAAGAAAAAAAGTTGAATGTAGGTGAAGACAAGGAGCAGAGAAGGAGGAAGCCATTAAGATGAGGTGGACAGGGAAATGAACATATGAAAATCCTTATCTTCCAGTCATCACACATCCACAGTCGGCATTCAAAAAAGACTATATGAGTCACCTTACCTCACCTCAAGGCTTATTGCAGGTCTTTACGTCCCCCAGACACCGTCAGCGATGGGAAAAAAAAGAGCGATGATTGAGGCGGTCGGACCTGGCACTGACACGCTCTAGCTGACAATGAGCTGGTAACCCTCTCTCTATCTGCCGCTACGGTCGGACGAGGCGCGCTCTCCACGCAACATCCCACCGCTTCACATGGTAACGATTCCTGGAGGTGGTTCGGTTTAACAACTCGTCTGTAACGGTTCCTGCATGGTCATAAAGATCTTATAATGCTTGTAGCATCGTCTGATTGCTAAGTGGGAAGAGACATGAATCAAGATGGCTTTGAGGGACAAATTCTTCTTTGGTAAGGAGTGTTACGTGAGAGACAGAAGGAAGGACGGAACGGAAGGGTGAATTCCCGGTGTGGCAACAGTGAACGTAGCGGCCGCTGTGTACTGGGAGCCGGAGAGGGAGGAAGGGGTGGGGGAAGTGCGGGAGGGTGGAGGGAGTTGGGTTATGGAACGAATCTTAAGTTAGATAGACTTTGAAGTTAAATATAACACTGTAATCATGTTTATGTGAGGGAAGTGAATTTAGACCCCTCGCGTCACTGTTCACAGTAAACAAAAGCACTGCGTCTGACAAATTGTTTTAACGTTTTGATATTTCTTTTATTATTTTCTTGTAATTTAGGGTCCATATTTGCGAAAACTCCTTCCGTGATCATACTTTCTCTAAACGTCTCAAGTTACGTTCAGTGAACGAAGTCAGTGTCTTATTTGCTCATTGTGCAGGGATATTATTAATTATTATTATTATTAGCAGTAGTAGTAGTAGTAGTAGTAGTAGTAGTAGTAGCCACGCACAACAACTTACACTTCAAATTGTTACGTGACCAACTCGGCGCCTTTGAGTGGCAGTCAGTCGAGGTTGACCTCAAGGACCTTCAGAGAGGATAATGGGAGTGCTTGAAATTTTAGGACAGGATGTGGGAGTTAATCACACTAACGATAAGCTGTTTGTTGTACACAGCAAGGCAAATACATAGCTCTGTTTTATGTCATGTTTCCATGACGTGACTTGTCGCAACAGCAGCTATCCTCAGTACAAACGCCGATGATCTTGTTTCGTAAAACGTTTATAGTGAATAGATGTCATGATTCTGATGTCTCTTCAAAGAATTTTTTTTTTTTTTAGTATACTTCATATCTTTCGAAAATCGTACCGTCGTGCTGGAGGACCGTACCGTCGTGCTCATGTACCATGCCGGAGGACTTCAGACGACTTGATAAAATAGCGGGCGGGTGAAATGGAAGATCGATGCACTGGATGAGTGAGTGAATGTGTAGGATGAGAGAGTAGGAGTGAGTGAGTGACTGAGTAGGATAAGGGAGTAGGAGAGTGAGTGAATGAGTAGGATGAGAGAGTATGAGTGAGTGAGTGAATGAATAGGATGAGAGAGTAGGAGCGAGTGAGAGTGTGTGGGGGAGAAGAGGAGGAACAGCGTCAGATGACGTAATGTGCTGCACTGTGTATCAGGCCGGGAGCACCCACGCCTGGTGCAAGCTGAGGGATGCGAGGCTCCCGTCACACCCATTACTGAGGGCACTCCGCCGCTGCTACCCCTCTCGCCGTGAACACAGCGGCACGACCCGTGAGCACGACGATACGACACTTTAGGCCTGCCCTTCGACCTGACCCTAAAGTGTCAGGTCGCTAGTAATGTCATTGTATCCAAGGGTCGCACTTTCGTGTTCAAGGGTCGTCTAATCGCGTTCAAGGGCGGCACCGACATGTTCCAGGGTCGTCTGGTCATGTTCAAGGGTTGTACACCAGGGGTTAAAGGATATTCAGTTGATCACGATGCACAGAAATGGATACTTATTATCCTCCGATTTAGAGAGAATTCTATACGTTTCGTATCAGCCAGACGCTAACGAACAATATAAGATTCTACATCTACGATGAGGAACGAGGAATAAGAAGGGAAAGGAAAGAGAGAAAGAAGAAACGGAAGAAGTAGGAGGTGCGCAGGAGACAACGGGGGAGAGTTAGAATGCGTAAGGAAATCATTTTAGAAATCATGAGCAGCTTCACTCGCCAGTAACTTGGCGATCTTCATTGTTACCACATAAGGACACGTCACTGCGCCTCTTCATTGACCACGGAGGCATTTCGGATGCAATTACTGGTCACACATCTCACCCCGGCCTCTCGCCTCGCGCGCTCTACCCTCCTCATTTAATGGTCAACGCCAGCCGTTTAAGGGTTAACGAGGAACGTTGAATAGGCCTTGACGCCAGACGGGTTGTGATAATGCTCGCTGCTGACGTCACTGAACTATTTCTGTACGTAACCCGCCAGAGATTTTGATGTTACCCGCGCAAGAACGATGATACCATACCGTGGGTCGCTTGGGGCATTATGGGGATGGAATGGTGTTGGGTCTACCACGGCGCTATGAAGAGGGAGTGATGTTGGACCTTCCTATAGCAGTACGGGGAGAAGGCCATACTGGAGGCAGTGGTTTCACAACAGTATGAGGCAGTAGGTGTACTCGTGTGACATTATGAGGAGAGGGTAATGCTAGGGCTGTTGTAACATGATGAGGTGGGTCAAGGCAGTGCCGGAACTCGTGATATAGGGCGGTGCAGGGCAGATGTGGGGTAAGCTGGGGCTCTCCCAGGGGAGGAACATGACGGGGCTTTCCTAACACTGGGGGGGAAGGGGGAGGGTCAGTGCTGAGGATAATGAACCGAGTAGATGTCACCCGCTTTAACACGACAGTACGACCCTCTAGCACTACGGTACGACCCTGAAACACAGAGGTATGACCCTTCATCATGACGGTACGACCCCTTGGGTAGGATAGCCTGTTTTTTTCCCCTGATCTTTAAGGATCAAATGAAAGGAAGGTCACACTGTCATACCCAGGAATGGTACTGTCGTGTTCAGTAATGGTTCGTCGTGCCATGCTTCAGGGGTTAATTTAATTATTTTTTACAAATAGATGTAGATTATTTACAATATACATTCGTCCTCGATCGTGCCATTTACTGCTACCACTGGCTACTGTATCCCATTGGTTGTATGTGTATATTATTGTTTATCATTGGTAGTACCAAAGATTGATTAAAGTTGAAAGTGTGTCACCATGTTAAACTGAGATCCTAAACGTAAAATGGTACACACATTTGAGAAAAGACAGGACATGGGCACGCCAGGCAGGAATCGTAGGTACCAGTGGGTTGGATCTCCACTCTTCACTACCAACGTCTGTTCTTTTTTTCATTCCTTCTTCACCACTCTCTCCTCCTCTTCCCCTTTCTGCCTTCGGTGTGAGGTGGTTTGGTGGAGTGATTAATGGTAGATTATGAGAGGTTGTGTGATTACGAGAGCTGGAGAGGGTGGGCTGAAATGGTTTGGACATGTGGAGAGGTTGACAAAGACATGAACTTAGTAATACCACAAACGCCTTCATCCTACTTAACCACCACACACGCCACACTTTATGCTCACTCACCTCAGCAATCCGTCTCTCCTCCATTGATTCATGTCTCTCTAATGCAATCATGACTTCCTCAAATGCTTATTTCTGTTAATGTAATGATTGGGTTGATATATTGTTTTGGGGGCTGTTAGGTCCTGGAATTAAGAATTTATATGATTACTTGTTTGAAATATTTCATGGTAATTCGCTTCATATTTATTTTGGTATCAGATGGCCATAGGAAGCACTGTGATATATTTCACATCATCATTTCAGTAATAGAAGGCTTTCAGTCTGTTATATATTCTCAATCAGAAACAAAACTTTTTTTTTTGGTTTGAAAAGTAACAAGCATATCTACATTTCTTCCAAGTCATCTTCGCAAAGTAGATTTGCTTCAAAACCTCATTATAAGTCCTTTTTTTTCATGCTGAATATGTATCTTAGGTTGTAGTATTGTTTCAGTGCCAGTAAGTCCTGTCAGTTATATGATCACTGGATTAGAATACTTCACGATTATTCTCTTCATTGTCACTTAGGTTCTGGCAGCCGGAAGTATGAGATGTGGTAATGCGTGCAGTTTGATTAAGAGGACTGACCAGGGTGTGCTGGAATGGTACAAGTGGAGGGAGGAAGAGGCCTAGAAGATGGAAGGATGGAGTAAAAAGGAGGCTTTGGAGTATCGTGATCTCAACATGCAGGAGGGTGAGTATCGTGACTGGGATGAAGTAAATTAAGGGGGTAGGAGTGTACTTTCAGCATACTGAAGTAGGGCATACGAGAGGGTCAGTGTACAACATGGAATGGTGTGTCTCTGGGGCTTGGCAGTGGAGTGGTGGCATTAGTTTCAGTAGATCGTTGATGGCAGTGAGTGGATGTATACAAATGATGCCATTGTTTGTTTGTTCCTGACGCATCCTCGTTAAGGAGGGGATGAAACGATGGGATGTAATGAGATTGTCCCAAATCCTCAATTTACAGATCAAAATGGCGTGTAAATTGAAGATGTTAAGGAGTGCTCTTGTTACGCAGGAAAAATGGGCATGGGTTGAGGATGTGTGCCAGTGGTGTGGTGGAGGCTGAATGTACCTAATCCTTTCTCATTAGATTGGTATTGCAGTATTGATGATGTATAAAAAAGATATTGGAGGTTCTCGTTGTATTCTTCAGGATTATCAGAGACTTAATCACTTTGTTTTATTCATCAAAAATCATCATTGACATTTTTTACTCTTGTTTCCCTATTTAGGAAACAGGAAAAATTTCCACGATACTTTTTTTTTTGTAAATTTTGCATTATTGTAGATAATGGTAAAGGTAATGAATGTGTTTTGTGTCTATTTTTTTCATAGTTGATGACTAAGCATGTTCACTCCCATGATGTGAGACTTGTACAGTCCCCGTGAGCAAGTGTGTAACTAATACCTTTTTCAAGTGGCGGACACTAATATATTACACAGCAAATGTAGTGGACTAAATGTAGGGAAACAGGTTTCAGTGAGATGTATCTGTGTCACAACAAACAGCAGGAGGCTTAGCAAAGCTAAAGGTTGATAGGCATTTATTTGTGCTTGAAGAGTTGAATTGGAAGTGCCTTCTGGTAATCTATATTTTTACTTAGTGTCTGACCATTTATGAATAGATTTATTATCACATTTTCATTCAGTATTCAACGTTTCATCCTAAGAAAATTATAATATATAAACTCTTATAACATTTTGTGGTCATTTAGTATTAATTTTATTACTTTACCTTATAATTAATATCTGCAGAAATATTTATTTTTTCTATAACTCATTTTTCATTGTTCTGTCAATTTACACTTAACACTAGAATTTTAGTGTCAGAGTTAAATATATATATGTGGTTGAAACCTTGGGTTTAGTTTTTAACTACGTTTGTATGATTGAGAATTGTTATGTATTGAAATACAGATTGGAACACCGTGAGTAAATTAAGCTATGAATATGTCAGATGCTGAGATTTTTAGATGGGCTGTATGAGGCAAGTTTCGAGTCTTTACCATTACTTTATTAAGCTAGGTCACTGGAGATATGTAGCTGTACAATTATATGTTGAAACATGTTTTAGATTAACAAATTTTGAATGAATTAATAGACTGAAATTGACTATTTGAGAATTACTGGTTTGGGAATGTGGTGTAAACTGGATTATTCTTTTCTTTTCTAATTTACATCCTGTTTTTGACTACGTTTTTTAGGTCTGTTTGGCTGAAACAATCACCAGTTACACTACACCCTCCCAGGTAAGGGCCTTTCACATAATCTTTTTTCTCCCCTTCTCTGCATGTCCACACATGCTCCTTAACAGGGAAAATTAAGAAAAAGACAACTCGTAATATTACCATAGGTAAGCTGTGTGTGAAAGCCACTGTGTTTTGGCCAAATGTAGCCACCAGATTACATGGTGGCACTGAGGTGACCTCCAGGAGGAATGACATGTATGCCAGAAGTTGAATGTTTAATTTCATGATGTAGATCATACGGCTTCTATTGGGGTATTGCAGCATGCCAGACAGGTAGAATATTGCATGCGAGGCAGGTGTGCAGGATCAGTCGTCAGGGAGGAGCTGAGCCAACAACTGTTCAAAGACACTCCTGCTTGTGGTGATGACAGATGTAACAGGGTCCTGGTCCACCTTCTCAAACAAGTCCACGAAGTAACCTGTAAGGGAAGGAAAGCACATTGATTACACTGGACTAGTGTATGTGTGAGTACTTATGTTTTCAAATGTGTGGGTCAAATTGATGTGGCATACATACTCTCATTAAAGATACTTACACTTTTGAGAATTTCTTGTTCATAAACTGAGACATGACTAGATATTTACCTGCAAGTAATCTACTTCATTAAGATTTTGACCAATTTCTTTTTATCAACAAAATTCATAATCTATTCTATGTCCTTTATTTACTGAGATTTCGTAAGTATTATCTTTTTCAAAGAGTTTTTTTATCTCATTTTCCTTTCATTTTACCTTATCATTACTGCCCTTAGGGAGGATGATATTTTTTTCTAAGTGGTGCATGTCAGTCAATATGCTCATTTCTGTGAGAGTACATACTTATAAATACGTACAAAGGAAATGATATTTTTAAACTGTAAATAGGTAGTGAAATCATGTTCGTAGTGTCCGTGGAGTTTACAATAGTCGCTCAGGACACAGCACTGTCCACACTGTGCCTCATAGCCTGTATGGTTAATCTTAATGGGTATATCAACAGGTGGCGTCTTGAGAATCCATGCAAACGTGTGGGATACAAGGATAATACACAGCCAGTGCTCCTATATGAATTAAAACTTCCTAACTTCTCTAACCACTGGTGGACTATGAGCACTTTACCCTCAGTTTCCATCTCCAGTTTACCGTAAACATCTATTTATTTTACTTACAGGGTCTGATTACTCTTTGTGATGCAGAGGAGAGTTAGTAACAGCAGTAATTCGCTTCTCACGACTAGTGTCTTATGATATTTGGGAGATACTTTCATTCAGTGGAGTATAGTGGCATAGAGCAATATTAAGTGAAGTATTAGTAGAGCGATATTTACTAAAGTATTAGGGGAATTAATACAATATTCACTGGAGTATTAGGGGCGTATTAGAGCAACATAGAATAAAACTAACCGTCGAAAGATACCGTGAACACTAAATCACTAAACCAAGATCCTATCATGAAGTAACAAAGTGAACTGCAAAGCTTCAGCAGCCTTGTCTGCACGGTAGCTCGTCATACTGGGACCAATACAGGGAAGCACTCCACTCCACCACATCTCCAGTGAGAGTCCCTCTTACCTGCAGCCTTCTTCCAGGCTCCGTTGATAAGGACCGTCCGTGTCTTCTCCTCTGCCAGGTTCCCGTAGGTCACCTGCCCAACACACAAGACACCGTCAGTAGTAGTAATGATACTTAAGTGTTATTTAGGTCTACAACGCGTTGCTGTTAGGATGGTATTGAATATGATATTGATGGAAGTGATATGAAAATGCAGATTACTTTTTGAAGTAATCAGTCTCTTGGTTTATGAGTATTTTACACATAAGACAATACTGAGTATTGTTTTTGGTGGAAAAACTGGAACTCTTCCCTTATTCTACATGTTTCAGTGTGGGGCACCCTACCAAGAATGTAATGTCTCATTCAGCGTGAATACACAGTGATGATTTTGCTGACTCTATTTTTCGCCTCACATACCACAATGATCGCCTATAACCTCACCTTTTCTTGACCTCTACTGACCTGCCTGACGAAGCCTAGGTTGATGAGGGTCTTCCTGGCAACTGGGATGTAGTACTGCCGGCCAGTGTGGAGTCTCCACGCGTCCCTGGGGAAAGAGGTAGCAGCCAGGGTTACCTAGGGTGTGGAGGCCAAGCTTTGGTCGAAGTGGAACCTGTATGAACAAAGACATGGATACCACGCTGAAAGCCATGGATATACCAGCCGCCTGGGATTAAACACTCCCCTAGGTTCGAATCCCGGTCGCGGCAGGCTCTTATAAAGCTCCTGAACTGATGTTACTTGAGAACCCCCTCAACTAATGACGTAGGTACCTCAAGCCTGACGTCAGAGACCCCTCACCTGGCGATGTACAGACCCGGATGCTGCGGGAGGCGGAGGAAAGAACGTCCTCGGCTCGTCACCTTCAACTTGCCCTTGACGGTCCTCTTCCCTGCTCGCTTCCTGCCCCCGACCCGACCTGTGGCAGGAGCACACAACAGACAGGCAACTTACAGTAAACATTACATGTGTGATGGGAGAAGTGTAGCAGCAGATACTGAACAATAACTAGTTAGTTATCATGGGAGCTCAAGATCTAGACTTGTCTTCTGCAACTGCCCGAAGTCATTTATGCGAGATATACATATCTATCTACTAGAGCGGATGTCACTGGGGGCCAATCAGTCTCTTCTCTTCCTAGTCGTACACAAGCCTTGCACCTTTGAAAAAACTTCTCGCTGCTTCTAGCAGCTTAAGACCCTTCATAAAAATCTCTATCATTCCTATCATATTTCTTCTACAGATCCATAAATGGTACATATATACATATATGTACCAGAGAGACCTTGTGGGAGAGGCAAGACCATCAAGCTCCCCAGCCGATCAAGAGGCGCATCGCCTCAGGGCAAAGCCAGGCCCCACCGTCCCCTCAACGGTCTGGTCTTCAGAGGGTCGTTAGCAACAGCTGGAGGCAATCAACCTGGCCTTCCACGTCCTGACGACCTCTGCCCCCAGACAAGTCAATCATGCTAATTCTGGAACCTGTATGTATATACCGATCCTCCGTGTGACCCTTCTCTCCGCTCGTGTAGCACAATTCCACCCCAACCTGTAACCCTGCCTCCATGTGGCCTAACCTTCTTTCCGCACGGCAGCTTGTTCCCTCCAACCCCTACTCGTTGCACCTACCTCCAATCTTTGGCCATCTCATGTACTCCCCAGACCCAACCTGTGGCCAAATTTCAATCCCCTTATATAAAGCCATGTAACTTTTTCCCCCATCCCAACCTGCTTCCCTACTTCCTCCTTCCATCTCTCCCTACTCCACTCCGTCGCTTCTCCCTTCTACCTCCCTTCCCACTTCCTTCGCTGGACCACTTACTGATCTTCTTGGCTGCAGAATCGTTGACCATATTGTTCAAGAATGGTTCCTCCGAGCCCCCATCTCCCTCCTCCTTTCTGTTCTTCCCGGCTCTCTTCCTCTTACTCTTTCTCTTCTCACTGTCCAAAGTCTCGTCCTCGAGCTCTTCTTCCTCCTCCTGCTCCAGACCTTCGTCGTGGCCGTCGTGCTGGTGTTCCTCCAGATGTTGGTGGCTCTCCTGATCCGTTCCTCCCGGGAAGATGTCGATGTTGCCAATACCTGGAGAGACAGACGTGAGGTGAGGAACCAGGAGCGTAACGTGTGTACGCCAGGTCCTCAGACACTAACGCTCATAAACACACACACACACACACACACACACAGTCAATTAATCTTTTCTATCTTCTGTTCTGTTCTATCCACGTGTAAAAAGAAAGCTATTGTGATACCATTCAACACTGAAGGATTTCGATATTTCAAAGTATTTACTCTACTGGATACCCCCAACACTCCCCATCGCATTTACTCTCTCCAACACTTCCTCCCTCCCACTCCAGACCGTGTATAATACCTACGGCAACTGATCTTACCTAAGTCGTCCTTGTGCAGGAGGTTCTCAGATGGCTCGTCCTCCAGGGTCTCCAAATGCTCCCCAAGGCCACCCTCGGGCTCATCCCCGAGGCTCTTGAGGTACTCCTCGGTGTCGCACGTGCGTCCGGGTCCTAACCAAGACGTGCCGAGGCAGTGAGCGTGTGGAGTGCAGGTCTGCGTCGCGACGCACCATCCACAAGAGAAGCTAGCGTTGACGGCGACGCAG
>JAUUDY010585585.1:0-10229 GCA_032361765.1 Panulirus inflatus | reverse complement strand
TAATATTAAGAACCTTGCCAGTACGACTAAAGCAAAACAGATCACACACGTTACAGGGTATATTGTACACACATCCCTTTTGGACAGTTATAGAATTTGTGGATTTATGACATAAGTTAGATTTTAGATCATTTCGATCCTTACGAATATTGCAGGTTAAAAATGCCAAAGTACTGTTTGTCTCAATTCAAACTGGTAAGAAATACATTTTCATCTTCACCAATAGGAATGGCTTTCAGTGTGCCATAACATTGGATCATACAGATGCTAATGTTTCTTCCCATGTCTTCATTCTGATATCTTCTCGCTGAACCCTAACCATCATTCCCCATTCATTACCTTCTCCCCTTCATTTCTTAAATCAATCTTTGTTATTCTATCATCTAAAATTTCAACTGGTTTCCATGAGTCATATGTATTCTACATGATCAACTGCCATTCTTAAGGGATAGAAGTATGAGTCATATGAAGTACCATTTCTCATCTACTCAAACAATCAATGTCATTTTACTCTGTACCTAACCTTGGAAAAAAAAACTTCCATACTTTGGCAACATGGAATTCTAAAAATGTTTCAAGTGTTACAGTTCACATAACAGAAGAATCTATTCAAGCAGACTGAATTCTTCATTCAAGCATTATTTTCTAAAAATGTCTAAAAAGTGTTACAGTTCACATAACGGAAGAATCTTTTCAAGCAAAATGACTCTGAATTCTTCATTCAAGCCTTATTTTCTAATGTATTATTTGTACATATAACTACATGTGCAGTATACATGACAGCTAGAGACTGAGTGTGAACGAATGTGGCCTTTGTTGTCTTTTCCTAGCGCTACCTCGCGCACGTGCGGGGGGAGGGGGTTGTCATTTCATGTGTGGCGGGATGGCCAGTTGTTATGTTACGAATCCTAATGGGAAGGACCTTCAATTATATTTATTGTGCACACTGGATAACACTATGTTAACAGTATGGGATTAAAGCAAACACCAGGGTTAAAGCTACATATAATACAAGAAATAAGAATACAAGATCAAACACATTAATCGGGTACAAACACTTTTGTTAACACTTAACATTCAGTATTCCACATTCTACATTCCAGGTAAGATTTCAGACCTGATCTCTTTCCTTTATGACAAATCTCTCCACAATGATCCATACAAGAAATTGTGTATTCATTCAGCTTTGCCTTCACAAAGGAGGAGGTTTTTCTAGTATGGGTCCTTTGAATCAGGTATCATGCTTTTTCATTGCAAGTGATTACATTGTCACTATGTTTTTGTCCATTTATGTAGCATGAGGTTCCATGTTTTACTGTATAGACACATGATCGTGTATGTTCTTGAAGTTATGTAAGCTTGTCATAGAATTTGGCTAACCAACTCAATACAGCTGAAATAAGCTGAACAACTACTGGGATATCCTGATACCTTTGTACAAATTATGCAGGTAACTGTATGTATATGCACAGTATGTATATAACTTTACACACAGATATGTAGTTTTTTAAGCAAACAGAAGGCAGCTCTTCCTAAGTCTTTCATTTTCCTAATAGTCTGCTCATTCACTTTGAAAAGCCTGAATATGTTGTTATTTAGAGAAAAATATTCTGAGGAATATTACAGGAGGGTTCCCACAGAACAAGGGTTCATAGAGCTGTTCTGCAGTAGCAACATTTGAGAATCGGTACAAATTCATAGATTGATACAAAGGCCTTGTAAGTGACTGAATTAAAGAAAATTCCTGTTTTTTTGATATCTAATTGACAATTCATTGGAACTTTTTAAAATGGAGTAAAATAATAGATTCCTATACTGCAGTCACCTTATAAGCATCGAGTTTTCATAATTGTCATATGAGATTTACTTGACTGAAACTATTAGAATAAATAATATAATGGCTAAATACATCAACAAACATAAATGTGATATACTGAAATGTATAAACTTAGTTTGGAAGGGTTGATAAACTATTCACTTCACCCTCCTCACACTTTACCACCACCTACCCCCAGCCCACATCACCAGCAGTCTAAGTATCTTTACATATTGTCTGATTAACCAATGAAAGGGCAACACTTGGTGAATCAGAGTTGTTTACATTGTTATAGAATGTGGTATACAGATGGTAAGCTGTTTCTCGTATAACCCATACATCAGAATTAGATTGGTGAAACGTGAGCTTCAATTACTCATGCAAGGACAATTTTGATCATAGGAATTGTGCTATTTATGACTTTGATTTATGTACTCAAGATCACTGTAGCCTTTATTTTTAAAAGTCACCCATTGTGCTGAAAGGAATGTCAGCAGGTGTTTTTGCATTATTATGGTATTACAGTATAATTTCATAGAGTATGTACTTGAAATCATATTACTCTGGTCATTACTCCTGTTTTGATTGTACAGACTTCCATTTGATCATCATCAGCCTGCGTTTAGATGAGGTCCTGAAGTTGAATATGAAGCTGAATGAGTGGATGTAACCTTACTGGATTACTGTAGCACCGGGAGGGATTGAGGTAAGTTGAAAGATCACTTGTAATTTAGGTAAACTTGTCAACAAATTGAAATATTAAGGTAGATGTTAGATTATATCCACATCTTTAGGAAAATTATATTCACACATTTATTTGTTTACATTAGAGATCTGTTGTACCGTTAAATAGGCCCATGACATATAGACTACATATGAAAGACTCGCTTTTCTTATAGGTTGTGAAGGATTTCATGTAATTTCTAGTTGCAAATGAGTCTCGCAACTTAATCATGTCTGGTCTCAGTACAAAGTCTTATGATATCGCGCATCATCATTCTAGGTTTTTGAATTTAGAAAAAAAAAAAAATCCTTTAATTGTACTGTATCAGGTTTGCCGAATATCTTATAGATGATGCAAGTTAAGATACAATTGTTGCAAGTGCTGACTGAAATAGGACTATTGATGCATAATGATCTTAGGCTTGTCTTTACCCTTTTGTGATACCTGTATCAGAATTCATTGTGAAGAATTCCTGCGCATTTCATTTTCATTGCCATTAAGTTTGGGTATGCAGTAACAATCTCGAGGCAAGTGGCAGTGTGCCAGAGCCGACCCAGGGAGGCGAAGGCTGCGCCAACACCGCCACACATGCAAGTTAGTAATGCCGAGCTCAGCCGCCTCTCCACACACACACACATCTCTCGCTCTGCTTCGTCTTCATAACGGTGGAGGACAGGTGTTACACTGAAAAAAAAAAGATCATTGAACATCTTGGGCCGTGATGTGCAACTCATGTTAGTGAAGAGTATAGATAGTGCCGACTGGGGGTAACATTTTCTGTAAATAGACCGAGTGTTTGTGAAGCAATGCCACCCAACAAAACGGCGCACACACTACGGGCATTCGCGAAGGACAAGGTTCTGTACAATGTGTGTGCCATTATTCTAGACGAGATTTACTTTGGTAAGGATGAGAACTGGGAGGTATATGGTCCTCCTGCCTTGTCGGTACGGCTGGGGCTGGTGCGAGATATTCTTATCAACTCCCTCACGCCGGGAATCCTGGAAGACTTGCTCAATACCATCTTGTCTCGGGATGAGGCTATAGAAGCCACCGTCAGGTACCTGGCTCTCCAGCTGTTGCTTGTAGATGGTGTGAGGAACTTAACTGTCGGGAATTTTCCCGAGTCTTATTATTCCCTGGTGTTGGAGGCCACGGCCAAAAGCGGGGAGTGTCTTCAGCACCTTGACTTCCGCGGGTTGTGGGTACGGGAAGAACACAGGTACTCCATGATCAGGACTCTACGTAAACTCTCTGAACTCAGGCGACTGACTCTACGATACAATTGCGACGACGAAATGCTGGCCACCCTGGGGAAGTACTGCCACAAACTTCAGAAGCTTGACATGTCTGGTTCGCGAGCCATCACCGAGACGGGTCTGCAGAAGCTGTGTGACAATCCATCCCGCGTCGCCATGGGTCGACTTACGCAAACTTTGCAGATTATAGACCTTGGTGGACCCGGCGCTGGGAATCTACCCGCTTCATATGCCAGCTATCTGCTGCTCACCCTGCCTTACTTGGTGAGTCTTGGGTCCTACGAACACACAGGCGCTGCAGTACAACTGGCTTACGAGTCGAACCCGAACAAGAAGTTTGAGCTGTGCTATTTGCATGACGATATTACGACTGTTGACCGATTTTCTGTCATGGCTAAGGCGTGTCCTAAAATACAAGCCATTTACTTAGACAGTCCAAAGGGGACTGCCATTCATTACATGGAATTGTTTAAGGACCTACGTGAGATCAAATTGAACAAAGTGAGATGGAGTGACATGGAAATAATGTTAAATAAGATAGGGTCAAGAGTGCGAAGTTTATTCTTATTAAGTGTGTTTGGTCAAGTGGATCTCATTGAGCTCGGCAGACTCTGCCCCAACCTTCTTCGTCTCGAGATTCATAGTGTTTCTCTCATCTGTTCCGAAGCCACACACAGCAGCGCTTTTCATCAAATCCGTGAACTGATTATATATACAAGTCAGATCAGTACTCTGTGCATCAAACTTATACTGAACCAGTGTGTGGGGGTAGAACACTTGTGTCTGGGTGAGTGTGGGCAGCTGAGTGACGATGCCATTATTACTAGCCTGATGGACCATTCCCTGCGGGAGGCGCGGGAGATCTGGTTCGGGGTGGCGGAGAACCTCAGTATGCGAACCGTCGAGGCGCTGCTGGAACACTGCCCTAAACTTACCAGCCTGGGGAACCTAGCAGCCTGGAGCGTCCACCCTACCGACCTGGACCTCCTCCGTGTCCAGCTGTTGCTCACCAATACCGACCTCACTCTTCATGAGTACGGTCCGCAGGAGGACAACGAGTGGATTCTGGTGGTGAATATCTGACATTTGCCACACCATACCAGCTGTTCCACGTCTGTTTTTTTTTCTATGTTCCCCTTCACAAAAGATGCCAATACACGATCAGCTCTGCGACGTCAGTTGATCAGGAGATATGTACATCTCTTGTTCCATGCTGAAATAATTGTCATAAAAAATGTATTTCAAATTGTTCATCTCGTTATCACAGTCCTATAGAAAGATGCACTGTAAAATAAACCTATATACTTCAAAACTGTTCTTACTAATTCATTTAGTTATAGTTTGACTGCTATACTTTGGAATAGTAATTCTTGTGGAGTAGCCGATACTTGTGAGAATCGGACGAGCCTTCAGACCAAGCTTTCATTAGGTTTGTTGGCGATATAATCTATGTTTTCAACCCTCTCAAAAAAAAAGAGGCATCTTAACATTTGTATCACAAGAAAGTTAATCATATTGACAACTCAAGCAGGTTTTGAACTTCCCGCCGGAGCTGAACACACGGCCATGACACTCAAGCAAGGAATCGAACAATGTCAACACCATGGAGGACAGATACAGTGTGAGTTTACTGCCGACAAGTGCTCAAGAAGACGAATTTTAAGGTAAAAGCTTTCCAGTGAGGTAAATTTCTGTGACAGTAGTACAGTTGGATGTATTTATAGTAATATTGATTACAGTAGACAGATTATAGTCAAACCAAGGGGCAGTAATGCAAGTAGTAGCGAGGCCTGGTCGTGATCACGGTTGAAACTGCTCACACCCATTCTTAATCTGTCATGTGGACAGTCCTTTCCATGGTTTACCCCAGACGCTTCACACGCCCTGGTTCAGTCCATTGACTACGTTGACCCCAGTGTACCGCATGGTTCCAATTCAATCACCATCTCTGTTTCTCTATATGTGTTTGTGTGTATATGTGTGTGAGTATATTACACACACACACACACACACACACACACACACCCTCCTCGCTTTATGTGGGATAATTGTTTGCAATGTCGCTTTTATGTAAGAAGCCTGTTTCTACCAGTCCTTCTCTTTATGTTGTTAGAATTCGTTAATTTGCGGATGTGTGCAGTAGAAAGTACGAAATAACATCAGTGAGTGTTAGCGGGTTGAATAAGCATGGATACATGGAGCGTGCCAGGTCCTGCACATATCCCATTTCTCTCTGTACATTTATTGGTTTGCTATATGTGATTCCTCTTTGTGTGAGGTTATTATGGAATATAACCATTGCATAAAGCGAGGGATGGATGGAAATACATTTGCAGAAAGTACACAAGTAGTGAGTGTACACGAGACGCAGGAAAAAGACAGGAAAATGGAAAATACGAAGTTTCAAGCACTTTTGTATACTACATGGTCACGTCTGAGTATAGATTAAGAGAACCAAAATATAATACACCAACTACCACTGGCTGGGGACAGATACATGGGTCAAGAAGCAGGTAAAGGGATCACAGCACAGGTCACCCTCGACAACCTTACATCTCTTTAGAAACAAATTCAGGTTATATATAAAAAAATTTTACCTATAAAATTATCTGATTTATGTAATCCTACATTTTGAATCATAGTGATATCTATACTATGTTTGATAAGAGAGTGTTAAAGAATATTTCTATGAATTATTGTGTTATTGCATGTGACATTATTGTGTTATTGCATGTGACATCCTTAGAATCACTCCAGTCAATATGATATTTTGTTTAACTTGGAGATTTTGATCACTAAATTATTTAGACCAATGCTAAGGTTATCACATACAAAAACTTAAAAATTGATAGAAATATCATTGAATTGTCTCGTATCATAGTATAGATATCAATATGAATCAAAGAGTAGGTTGATATGAATGAAAAAACTTTATAAGTAAAAAAATATTGCAGATGTTTCCCAGAACATAGGTTAACCTGATTTTGTAACTTGAGAGAGGTGAGGTCATTGAGGGTGACCTGTGCCATAAACTCTCTCCCTGGTTCTCTTAATCGGTATTCAATGATAGTGTAAAATATGAAAGTGCTTGACACTTTGTATTTTCTGTTTTCCTTTTCCAGCAGATGATTGGGGGATGTATAGCAGAGAGCAGCAGATCAAGAGGAAGGTGCAGGAGTTGATAAAGAGGGGTAAATGAGAGTTGGGGTGAGCATGTATCAGTAAACTTTAGGGAGAATAAGATGTTTTGGAAGGAGGTAAATAAAGTGCAGAAAAAACAAAAGAACAGATAGGAGCATCGATGAATGGGACAAAGGGGAATTGGTAACAGCTAGTGATGAAGTGAGGAAGAGATGCGAGTATTTTGGACTGTTGAATGTGTTTGATGATAAGAGTGGCAGATATAGGGCATTTAGGTTGGGGTGGTATGCAGAGTGAGAATGTCGTGGAGAGTAGTTTGGTAAAGAAAGAAGAGGTGGCGAAAGCCTTAAGATTAAATGAGGCAAGGTAGCTGGAATGGATGGTATTGCAGTGGAATTTATTAAAGGGGTGACTGTGTTGTTGATTGGTTGGTAAGAATTTTCACTTTATATGGATCATGATGAGGTGCTTGAGGATAGGGAGGATGCATTTATAGTGCCGCTGTATAAAGGACAAGGGAGATAAAGATGATTGTTCAAATTACAGAGCTATAAATTTGTTGATTATACCTGGTAAGTTGTATGGGATGGTATTGACTGGAAGGGTGATGGGATATACAGAGCATCAGATTGGTTTCAGAAGTTGTTGAAGATGTGTGGATCAGATGTTTGCTTTCAGGAATGTGTTTGTGAAGTACATGAAGAAACAGTTGGATTTGTATGTGGCATTTATGGACCTGGGAAAAGCTTGTGATAAGGTTGATAGAGATGCCTTGTTGAGTGTCTTAAGACTGTATGGTGTGGGAGAAAAGCTGGTAGAAACTAAGAAGTTTTTATAAAGGGTGTAAAGAATGTGTATGTGTAGGAAGAAAGTGAATGGTTTCAAGTGAAGATTGATCTGTGGCAGGGATGTGTGATGTTACCCCAGTTGTTCAATTTGTTTTCAGATTGGGTGGTAAGGAAGGTAAATGCGAGAGTCTTGGAGGGGCAAGTATGCAATCTGCCGGGAATGAGAGGGCCTGGGAGGGTAAGTCAGTTGTTGTTTGCTTGACACAGCACTGGTGGCAGATTTGAGTGAGAGACTGCATAAGTTGGTGACTGAGTTTGGAAGAGGATGAGAAAAGAGGTGTGGAAGTAAATGTGAATAAAAGCAAGGTGATTATGAGCAGCAGGGATGAGAGACATGTTAGTTAGGGTGTGAGCTTGAATGGGAAAAAAATGGAGAAAATGAAGTGCTTTAGTTACTTTGGAGTGAATGGAGCCATGGAAGCAAAGGTGAGTCATAGGGTGGGTGAGGGGCAAAGGTTCTGCAAGAGCTGAATGTGTGGAAAGAGAACATTATCTGGGAGTGCAGAACAATATTACGTGGGTGCGAGGCTGTGCAGAGGAGGATGGATGTTTGAAATGAGATGTTTGAGGACAATATGTGAAGTGGTTTGATAGAGTAAGTAATGAAAAGGTAAAAGAGATGTATAGTAATAAAAAGTGTGGTTGAGAGAGCTGAAGAGTGTGTGCTGAAATGGTTTGGACATATGGAGAGAATTAGTGAGGAGAGGTTGACAAAGGGGATTTATGTGTCAGAAGTGGATGGGAAGGATGGGCTGAAATTTTTTTTGAGCAGTCAGGGCCTGAACATGCAGAAAGATGAAAAACGTGCATAGGATAGAGTGCATTGTAACATTGTGGTATACAGGGATTGATTTGCTGTCAGTGGACTGTACCAGGGCACGTGAAACATTTGTGGTAAACCATGGAGAGGTCTGTAGGGTCTGGTTATGGATAGGGAGCTATGATTTTGGTGCATTACAGCTTGAGAATGGGTGTGAGTGGTTGCAGCCTTTCTTTGTTCTAAGTGCTACCTCGCTAACACAGTAATCAATTATGAAAACTTTTCATCCGTATGGTTGGTGTACAGCTGCCCCAAAACTTTCAGTTTTCTGTATTATGATAACTAGGCTAAAGAGTACTAGACCCATTTCCCAAAATGAGAGGTTTTGTAAATATGAGATGAGGAGTGTAACTACTGGAGTTACTGTCATGTGATGAAATTCCCATAAAAATGAGCCATGCTGCATTAATTCTTGGTAAAGGTATGGATGATCTGACTGAGGGATTATTTTAAGTAGCAAAACACAAAATAGTCTCCACCTCAGTGATTTATGGACGTATTGAATGACAGCTCATTGTTTATTATTATTTATGCTGATATAAATGTACTTGGGGATAAATGCTTGAGATACACCTTAATTCCTGTTTGGTTTTTGATACAGTCTTGATAATTCATTTTTGAATGATAGTGGAAATTCCAAACTATGGTAGGATTTTGATTCTGCACCAATATTGGTCATATCACCTGTATGTAGGCCCTTCAAGTCTTGAGATACACATGGTTCTAAAGTGGGCAGAATGAGTTTAGCTCCATTGGTGTCTAGAGATGAGGATCAGGAAGAGTGCTTCACCTACTGTTTTCAAAATCATATTTGAAACATGCAGAAACATTCTGAAATTCTTGGTGTGGGACATACTAGTATATGAAAAAAAGACGAGTTAAGATCATACAGAAGTGTCTGTGGATAACATATTTAATGTTAGGTTTAAAATATAGGATGTGCTGTGCCACAAGGGTTATAAAGAGGAATTAGCTCAGAAAATACAAAAAGAATAAGATGATATCGAGATAATAGATCTAGTATTACCCCTTCAAAAAAAATTATAGTGTTCACTGCAACAGGGTAAAAAGTAAGGAAAAATACCAGTCATTTATTGGTTGCTTATACATCCCAGTGAATAAACCCAATTTACCAAATGTGAAAATCAGTTATTACTAGAGGCAGTATGTCTGACTGGCAAGCCAGGTAAAGGAATGTAGGTATGTGGGCCTCTGGGCTTGACTGATTAAAACTAAAACAGTGGAGCTTGGTCCCAGTCTGAAGTATGGAGGTAGGTGAAAGTCCAGAATCATAGTGAGTTAAATGTAAGCTATAGTTAGTAGGCAGCCACTGACCAGGGTGGTACATTACTGGTACTATCTGCCTGGGTATTGGGAGGGTTAGTGATGGCTGTGTAGGGAGCCAGTACTTACGATGTCGTGAAGTTGCACTCCTTTAACCCAGGTAGCTGTCTTTCCTATCTGCCTCACCCACACATGGACTGCTGGCATTCTATCCACAAACTTACAATCTCGTCACACATAACGACAGCACTCAACTCGCACAATGCATTCTTTTTAACTAGTTTCCTGCAGTGAGGGCCATGCTTTAGCCCTGCATTTTTTGTTTTGTTTAGCAAAA
>JAUUDY010585363.1:0-10230 GCA_032361765.1 Panulirus inflatus | reverse complement strand
ACACACACACACACACACACACACACACACACACACACACACACACACATATAGAAGGGGAAATATCAGGATGGTGGCTTATGATGAGTAGGGATAGTGGTGGCAGGGGTAGCGGCGGCAGGGTAGTGAGTGGTAGCAGGGGTAGTGGCGGTAGGGTAGTGAGTGGTAGCAGGGGTAGTGGCAGCAGGGTAGTGAGTGGTAGCAGGTGTAATGGTAGTAGTGACAATGGGGATGGTGATAGGTAGGGTGGTCATAGCAGGGATAGCGATAGAAGAGGCAGCGGTAGCAGATGTAGTAGTCGCAGAGGTACTGGTAGCAGGGTTAGTGGATGCAGGAGTAGTGGTAACAAGGGTAATAGCAGCAGGGATAGCGGTAACAGGGACAGTAATAGCAGGGTAATAATTGTAGTAGAGATGGTAGCAGTGATAGGGGTAGTAGGGGTAATGGAAACAGGAATAATGATAGCAAGAGTAGTGGAACGGGAATGATGACTGGACAGGCAGTCGTAGTAAGTTAGTAGTAAGAAGAGTAGTGGTGGCTGTAGTAAAGGTAATGGGGTTGGTAGTAGTGTGGGGAGTTGTAGTAGCAGGAGTAGCGGTAGCAGGAGTAGTGATAGCAAGAACAGTGGCAATAGGGGAAGTAGAAGGAATGGTGGCAGTTGTAAGACGAGTAACGGCAGTAGGGGATATGGAGGCGGTAGAAATGGTAGTAGGGGGACTAGTGGTAGCAAGAGAAACACTTGTTTGGGAAATGGTTGTAATAACAATAGTAGCAAGAGCACAGGAAACACAGGCAGTGGCAACAAGGGCAGTAGTTGCTAGATGAATGGTAGCAGGTGTAACTGTTGCAAGATTCGCACTAGCAGGGATAGTGGCAGCAGGGGTAATGGCATCAGGAGTAGTGGTAGTAGTAGGAAAGATAGTGGCGGTAGGAGTGGTGGCAGTGGAGGCAGTCCTAACAACAGGAGGCTGACCCCTCCACCAGGGTGGTCTTCAGGCACTCATGCTAAAGCAGTAAACAGGTAAGGGAGACCAGCGAGACGTGTCTGTGCCGCCTCCGCAGCACTTGAGGGGACGTGCTGTCTCATACACCTGCCATACCAGGATCTCCTATCTGTGTGTGGGTGGGTGTGGGTGTGTGTGGGTGTGTGTGTGTGTTGGTGGTGGGGGAGGGGGAGAGTTTACTGCGACTTACACTCACCCTGAGTGTGAGTGGATGGCTGCTGTGCTCCACTCACACCTTCCATCATCTGCTGAAGCTCAAAGGAAACTATAGTTCAAGAGGGGCGTGATGTGCGTCATGCTTTGAAAACGTTTTATTCCTGCTTGGGACAGAAGAGGGACCTTGTGTCATCTTAAGCCTCAATCTTCAAAGGGAATTATAAGCCATCATCATTACAGACGAAGATTCCACGGAAAAAAAAAGAGAGAATATGCTGTCAATTCAGAAGCTAGACAAATTTTTCGAGAACTCTGAACTTATAGTGTTAAATGTTTTGATATTTTTTCACTGGAGATCATGCGGATGTTAGTTCCTTTTGTTGTTGTTGTTGTTGTTGTTGTTATCATTGTTGCTGTTGCTGTTATCGTACGCCCATTGTGCTGCAAGCAAGAAGGATCCGGTAACAGTGAGGGTCAATGCAACGAATGCAATGAGACGAAAGTGTGGCAACCGTTTTGCAGCAGAGCAATGCGGCATTGCGGTGAGAACTCGGTACAGCACTATGAAGAGGATGCAGTGCTGTGAAGATATTGTGACGAAGACGCATCTTCTCGACAGCATAGCATCTCGTCGCATTGTTGTTTCGGAATCGTCACGGGGTTTCCACAATACTCTGACACGACACGGTTGCCTCCACCTGCTTTTCATTCCACTGGTAATATTTGAGAGGTCAACAACTTGTGGGTTAGTGTGTCCTATGTCCGCACAACCTCTGGCAACTCACTCTAGCTAAAGTTGTTTATCAATGTCTGGTGTGAATGTCACCTCCTTATGTCACTTTTATTTCGTGTTACAATGCTAATGCTAATTCCTGTTCTTACCCAAGTTTTCCTTTTCGATCGTGATGAATTCAAGGCATGAACTACTGCCACAGAAGCAATCACAGAACATTTTTACCCCAGGTTAGATCCGGTTGAACAAGGATGTACTATCATATTTACAGTTTGCAATATAGGCGTGTCGTGGAAGGTGATTACGAGGGGCGAGAGGGGCTGATTCGAATCTTTATCTTTATGCAATATCTTTATCTCAATACAGGAACAGAAGTAGGAGCGAACTAAGGAATTTTCCTTCAAAGTTCTGACGTCTGTCCCTCATGCTACCTAGCTAAAGCAGATAAGCAAGCATTGGTAGGCTTGTTCTATCATCAGTTATTCTCAACCATGAACGCTCACTGCTCCGAGGTCAGGTTCTTCAATGTTTATATCCAACACTCCTGGCCTGACAAACTACGCAATCCCTTGGAAAGCTTTCACGTGTTGCTTGTGAGCCCCAGCTATCAATCCGCTCGCCAAGGAGGTTCTCATACTGCTCCCTGATCACCTCCCCCTAAGGGTTCAGCATCGCTGGCGATTCAGTATCTGTCGAGCTGAATTACCCATTAAACTTCGCTGGCCACGTACCAAGACTCTGATTACCAAGATACAAAGTCCTCAGATAACACAGAGTAAGAACAGGGATTTTATAGGAAGGAGTGGATGACTATCCCAGACAGCAGGTGTACTGTCTAGCTGTCCCTAGTGGGTGTTCCCAAGTCTCCAGCGGCTGCTGTAAGTGTGTGTTGGTGGGGAGTTTATTGGAGTGGGTGTCTGGTGCTTAGCTGCTGTGCCCAGCGAGTATGCATAATGGGTTTGTTTAAATAATACAATATGTCCAGTTGGTCGTATAATGAATGTGTCTAGTTTGGATGTAGAGGGAGTGTGTCAAGTAGGTTGGTCTATTAGGTGTGTTTCGCGGGCATGTATAGCGAGTCTGTGTCTAGTTTGTCTGATGAGTGTACCTGGTGAGTGTGTCTAGTAAGTGATTCTATCGGATGCGTCTAGAGCTTATGTTTTGGTAGGTTTCTCCACTGGATGGGTCTGTCAAGTGCGTCTAGTGGGTGAGTCTAGCGAGTGTGTGGCAGGTGCGTCTAGAAATGCTAAGAGACAGTAAGCTCCCGCCCCCACGACTGGTGTCAGTGTTCATAGTGTCGTTGCTTCAGCTAGATACCTCCGTCGGCAACCAGGTGCCTCGCTTCAAAACAACATCTCGCTAAAGAAAGACTGTTTATTTGCGCAGTGCTTGAATTAAAAGTGGCCACCCACAATGAGGCGGAGGCGGGTCGCCTGTGCCAGTGGTTGATACAGTGTGTAAGGTGATCCTCGGTGCCAGGCTTCCCAGCCTTTGCCGCCGCCGACTCACTATGGAGTCTGTGGATGCGACAGACAACATTGCTCGCTCTCCAGAATCGGTTACTCAGTAAAACCAATACACTTGTGTTCCTTGCGCCCGGTATGAATACCGAAGGGTAGTGAACGTCGAATCGGTGACGTTGTTAGATGGTGTTGCTTCTACCAAGACGAACGTATTCAGCATAAAGCAAACACTGAGTATTGGATGACTGTCGAGAATACCGCCCCAAGGTTCAAACGACAGCCAGTGCATATATTTGAATGTACTGAGGAGTACCTCGTTCCTCAGGTGTCATATTCAATAGGGTTACCACAGGGACTTTGTGAAAATTGGCGAGTGCCGCCACATGTCCTGCGTGATCATAAGATCATTGTAAATCTTGTTCTGGCAGAGTATACTGCTGGTGGAAGGCCTTGACCAAACCTCACGATATTGTTTTGTAATCTATGAATACAGCTTGTGAGTAAGATGCGCTTCGACTCAATTAACAGAAACTGGAACAAACACTTTTGCTGACGAAGGTCTGTGCCTGAGAACTGTTGAAACATATTCACTGACAAGTCTCAGTGCAACGAGGTTGGGGAACACTTTTGCTTTAGATAGTGTGCAGAGAGTTCGAATCTTGACATCTTACTCAGTTCTTGTCGCATAAAAGTACCCACAATGAGCCACTTCTATAGTAAAGTGCGAAATACCTTATTCCACTTACAACTGTATTTTAATCATATCTTCCATGATGTTGAAGATAAAGACATGAAAAACGGGTATCGAAAGTGAGGCATTCTTATGATGTTTCTGAGGCTTATGTTTAAGAGATAACCCTGCACATTTGTCAACACTCAAATGGGATGTAGATGTTAATGCAAAAGCTTAAGTTTCTCTCAGTACCTACTGCCGCGCACGTCAGAGGAAACATGATCCATAAACACAGGATCATGAACATCAGAACAAGAAGAACTCTTGAAGTCGGTTGCAACTGATGATGTCTTTCGAGAATACGAATCTTAACACTATGTCAGAATCAGGAATACATGACACATGAAGAAGAGGAGAGGTTAAGAGTGTTCGTCTTTCATGATTGGTCACTTTACTTGATCTTCGAGCCTCATTACACTGTTACCCCCACTACACACTTGCCGAGATTAGTGAGGCTTTATTCACAAGATGAATTACAAGTGAATCACTCCAACACGATCCTTTCCATCTGATTTCTTTAGTCCTTGATTTTCTAAGGGCATCGAGATGATACGGCATATGCTCTGTGGTAGTTTAGGTCCGTCAGACCAGTTTTGTTTACAATCATCGCTTTTTATTAACCAGGCACTTTCTTCTTATGAAAGGCTTTGGGTAATTAGGTACGACTAACTGCAGAAGGATGTCACACAATATGCCTTTTTCAGTTTCTTTCTCAACGTCTTTCGAGATCGATATCCTTAATAACTTTCTTCAACTGGACCTTGAATTCCTTGAAGGTATAATGTGTCAAATCTGTTCAACCAACATCTTCAAGTCTGCCGTTGAGAACATCGATGTATTCCACATTAGGCTGTCTATCCTCACATACAACGTCATCATCATCTAGCCTTGTACACTATAGTAAACTTTGCCAGGAAGGAGAGTTGATCCTACATGCATTTATGACCGAAGCTGTGTTGACTTTACTGGTGTGGTATTGGGTAAAAGTGTCATGGTGATGACATCGATAATATTTTCACTTATATTTCCACATCGACTTACTTCACCTGATAATCATTTCACTTTACAGAGTCTGAGAGACATCTGCATTTTGCACTAACACTGCACACTTCACTCTCGCTAAATTTCGGGGACGACTTTGCTCTTAGTTATCACTATTCAATGTACAAGTCATCGAAAGTGATCATACGATTTTTTCCCTTTTGCATCTGCATCTAAAATTCATGAACCCTCTTTCCCATCAAGGTATTCAAAGAACCACTTTTTTATTGTTCCCATAATAGCATGTAGATGATTACAATGTGTGGTTCTAATACCAATGCCTTGCCAAAAACAGAATTAATGACAATTCTAGAACTGTGATGCTTCATGAAATTTTCCAAGCTCTTTCTTTTTCAATTCAGTGTTGGCTAAATATGACTCATCATTACTACGTAATGCCGTAAGGAACATAGCATTACGCATTTGTAGTCCAGAATTTATTGAAGATGAGTTTGAGAAGATATATTCTATTGGATCTACGTTAAAGTACCCTAGATCTTTCATTGGTAAATCCCTTAAGTTAGCAAAGAAATCATTTTATAGAGGTGAACCCAAACCTCCCATTGACACCAATAATCTTTTAGTTCTCCCTTTTAATAATAATTTTACTTTACTTCCCATGTTGCATAAATCCTTTAATGTAAATGTTGCCTTCAGCAACAATAATACTATAAAGAATATCTTAATCAGGAACTCACCAGAAAATTCTCCTGGGTGCATCTATAAAGTGCCATGTAGAAACTGTGATAAGTTTTATGTTGGGCAGAATGGTAGGAATATTTCTGTTAGACTTGAGCAACATAATTATAGTATAAGAACGGGACAAGAATCAAATGCCTTATTTAATCACGTTAAAGATTATGATCATTGTATTGACTGGAGTAATGCCATTTCAGTTATCAACTCTAATTCTATTACCACGAGAAATTATCATTGAATCTTCTATCATTGAATAAACAAAAACTTATAATCTTAATATTAGTGATGGTCTCTACAAATTAGATAGCTTTATCGTTGATAAAATTTTTAAGATGATAAGTTTATGAACGCTCTTTGTCTGTCTTGGACAATCGCATATTTACCAAATGGCGTCCTAGCTACGTCTCTTCGTTGTATATCAACTGACTGATATATATCTCTCTTGTGTTCTCCCCTGATGATGTGATTATTACTCGAAAGTGCACTTGGGAACTTATCGTGTTTTATTTTCCCCGTGGGCCCTTAGGAACATACCTAGATGAAGAATTATGAGGCTTTGAAAAGGAAGATTTTATGACACCAGAAAGAAGGTAATCAATCATGATAACAGCTTCACATTGTCATGCAGTGACAACTGAAGGTATCTTCTTTCTGGGAGCACTTATTCATATTTTCCTTACCTTTCTTTCAAGAGCCTATTTCTTAGTCTAATTTTCTATACTGAAAGTTTTTGTCCTAGACAAACGTCCACATCGAGGTAGCACATCTGATGGCGTCCGATGACTGGGCTAGGTGGCCGGGTCAGCGGGAAAGTTCCCATCTGATATATGTGAGGACCCGTCTCCCAGCCAAGGCACTCGTTTATCGCAGTCGGGACGAGGGGCGGAGCCATCCCACCGGAAGTGACACGGTTCTGGCCCTCCCTTTGATGAAAACCTCAAGAATTTTCTCGGGAGGCAGATTCCTACAGCTGAGCCGGCCCGATAAAGGTACTGTGACCTGATTTCCCTTTGCCATGTTGTAAGTAGCCCACTACATTTTACCACCATGTATGCTATATTTCGCCCATATACTAAGTTCTTTGTGACTCTTGTAAGTGGATATGTGTTACCCGTGTATTAGGTTCACTGTGACTACTATTATTGTATAGAGGAAGAGATCTCTAATTAGGTTGAAAACTTCCCTGGGCCTTTAAGTGTTAATGTAAATATTTGTGACCAAGTGATGTGTTTCTTGTGTCTTTGTTTAATTTCATCACTTAACTTTGTAGCGTATCCTGTGCTGCATAACACGAAATTGGCCATCTTGCCAGGATATTCTTAATTTTACAGAATCTCTTCCTTCGTTGACCAGTGGCGCTGACATCGAACGTTTCTGTCCGCCTGAGCCCTCTCCAAGTGATATTAAATCTTTTACAACTTATGAGTTGAGGCTTGTTTCAGAGGTTAGGAGTGGTGTATGACCGGAATGCTCATAGAAGAGAGTTGGAGACTTTGGTAATAAATTAGTTTGTTGGCGAGCAACAAAGAAGTACTGTGCCTGGTGTTGAAAATAGTATGACGATACCGTCCCACCATCGAGGTCAGCCGAAATGTTAGTCCCTCCTTAGCGATAATGTGATATTGATGTCAATCCCGAATACTTGCAGTTCCAGCTGCAGATTACTTGACTTATCGCATAAAGTGAGCAAGCTAACCTACAGGCACAGAAGGAATAGACTGAACTAGCTAGGATTAATGCACAAGTATAAATGGAAGAAGCGAGGATTGAACAGAATAAGCTGACTTTGGAACAACAGAGAGTGCGACAGGTTGCGCCACAGCCAGTACCAGAGTCTGCTTTTACGAAACACATAAGTTTTGTACCAAAGTTCTGTGATGATGTGACCAATAATTCTCTCTTGGCTGAAGGCGTTTTGGTCGATTTTGTTACAACATGTTCTTATTGGTAAGGCTCAGACCGCATACGCAGCGCCCAGTGTACTGATTATGAGGTCGTGATGGATGTTGTGTTGAAAGCTTATAAGTTATGTCCAGAAGCCTACATACCCTGACCAGACTTATGGAGAATATTTATGTGAAAAGGGCGATTTTCTAACGAAGTGGCTCCGCTCCGAACAAGTTTGAGAGTTTGCGGAACAACGAATTAATATTACTCGAGGAATGTAAGCGCAGTGTGCCCTTTGAAGTGATGAATTATTAATTGAAAAAGAGGTGAAGTGTATTGATATGACTGGTTTACAAGCAGACCAGTGCGCGCTAACTCATAAACTTGGTACGGAGAGACCTCCAAAAGGTTTTGATGGCAAGGGAAAATCCAGTGATAATGTAACCCTACCCGTATCCGCTCCCTCGCCGGGGACCCTAAAAGTAGAAATAAAAACCCCGATAGGGTTAGGTCGTGTTATATTTTGGCAAAAGCAGACATCGGGTGAGGGAGTGCTGGGCCAGGCTGGTGGAATCCAAAGACTCTACACAGAGTAGGCCAGTTAGTTAGTCTTTCCTCAACCTTGGAGCCATCCAGTTATGTAAATAAGGCTAACCCCTTAGCAGGCCACTTAGAGGTAAGAAAGACCCTGGACAGAGTGTGGCAGAATGTGTATTGACTTGGTGTTTTCCGGGATGTTACTCGGTATGTAAAGACGTGTCATACATGTCAAGTGATGGGGAAGCCTAATTAGAAGCTTAGTTTCTATCCCCCCATTTGAAGCTCCATTTGACAGTGTTGTAGTTGGCATTGTGGGCCTCTTGCCAAGAACCTCATCTGGCAACTGTAGCATTTTGAGTATTATTGATATGGCCACGAGACATCCCGAAGCGATACCATTAAGAAGCACGAACGCTAAAGCTCTTGTTCGGGAGCTGCTTAGCTTCTTCAGAAAGCTTGGACGGCCCAAAGAGGTGCAATCTGATCAGGGATTCAATTTCATGTCCGGGATTTTTCAACAAACCTTGAAGGAGCTGAGTATCGTTAAGACTACTTCCACAGCTTACCACCGTCACAGTCAGGGCGCATTGGAACGCTACCATTCCACACTGAAGTCCATCCTGAAAAAGTGCTGTGCCAACAACTCTAGAGACTGGGACAAGGGGTTACCCTTCCTTCTCTTTGCCACAAGAAAAATGCCGAACGAGTCTCTAGGCTTCTACCCCTTCAAGCTGATGTTTGCCCACGAGGTCCAAGGGCCTCTTAAGTTACTGAAAGACGTATGGCTGAACAAGAGTGAGAGTGAGTCATCGAGTTAAAGAGGAGACTGCAGCAAATGTTGGGAAACAGCCCAGGAGAGTTTAGCAGAGACCCAGACACGGATGAAGAGATGGTATGACAAACCATCTCGATTGAGAAGGGTTGAGACGTGTGAAGATCTGTTGCTTCTGTTACCCAAACCATGACAACCACTGGCAGCTGTTTCCAGGATTCATACACCATCATCAGGAAGATAGGACAGAGATTATGCCACTTCAGCATGTTTAAACTGTACCCCAATCGTGACTCACTCCCTGTCAAGCAGAGTGTGCCGGTCTGCCTGATCAAACAGGATCAGGGAGACAGGCAGGAGCGGATCGTAACGAGGAAGACGATCAAGCTACGGGTGCTTTAGAGACCTGGAGACCTGATGGAGGCACGGACAGGGAGTGGGAGGCGAAAGTCACAACTAACGGAGGAGCAACATGTGCAAATATCTACCCTGCTGTCAAACACCCAGAGGTTCTCCGAAGCACACCTGGACAGACCTCACTGACCAGCTATGATTTAGACGTGGAAGGTGCCCGGCCTATCAAACAAGCTCCCCACCAGGTAAGTCCACAACGAGCAACTTTTGGCATGATAAACGTCCCTGCCACATTTCAGCGATTTATGGACATTCTCCTTAGAGATTTGCCCGGCTGTGTTGTATAATTTGACGATATTGTGAGATATAGTCGGAGATGGAATGAACGTTTACAGAGACTTGACAACGTTTGACTGTTTTGAGTGAAGCTAGCCTTGTTCTCGATTGGGACAAGTGTGAAAATGAGAAAGCTGATGAGAAATATTTGGGCTATGTGATCGGTCAAGGTAATTTAAATCATTATCATTCCAGTCTATGTTTCTTAGGGCATTACCTATATGCACTAAAAAGTTTATTAATGATGAGTTTGAGAAGATATATTGAATTGGATCTAAGTTATTGTATCATAGATCTTTCATTCACAGATCCCTTAAGTTAACAAAGAAATCATTTCATACCGTTAAACCCAAACCTCTTTTTGACACCAAGAACCTTTTATCTCTCCCTTTTAGTAATAATTCTATATTACTTCCAATGTTGCTTAAATCCTTTAATGTAAATGCTACCTTCTTTCTGCAACACATAGTCTATATAGAGTACCAGATAGAAATTGTGATAAGTTTTATGTT